>JAKELH010000769.1:0-30432 GCA_021525015.1 Lactarius pseudohatsudake | reverse complement strand
ACGTTCTGTCGTGTCGTGCGGCCGTGGCTGACCCAAAGCGCGCACACCCGCGCCACCTCTTCCTTCCTTCCTGGGCCACAGACGATCAAGGCGCACACAAAGTTCGTGCAGGATGTGCGGTACGCGCCAAGTGGGGACCACTTTGCGAGCGTCGGATCCGACGGGAAGGTATTTCTGTACGATGGCAAAGTGGGCGAAACCTCGGCGCGTTCTCCGAGGGCCACTCAGGCACCGCCGTGAGTCAGGCACGCGCCCTCTCCGCTCCTCAGTTCAGTATGTTCAAGCACGTGCGGGGTGCGTAATAGTACGCGCTCAGTTGGAGCCCCGATAGCAAGGCCATATCGACATGCTCTGCTGATGCGACCGTCAAGCTGTGTACGTCTCGTACACGTGCCTTCTTCCTTTGCTGCTGATTCAGGTCAAGGGGACATCGAGACCCGCAAGGCGACTACGACGTATACCCCTCGGCACGGGGCTCGAACACCAGCAAGTCGGGAACGTGTGGAGTTCACAAGATACCATCGTCTCGCTCTCTTTCTCCGGATGTCTGAACGTGTTCGATAGACGCAGCGGCGAGAAGCGGCCTGTGAAGGTGTTGCACGTACGGCTGGGTCCACCCTTGCCAAAACCGTCGAAAAAGAAAACCTTCTCACCTTATCTCAATTGTTTCTCGTTTTTTGCAGGGTCCTCAGAAGGCCGTCACGGCCGCCGCCATCTCGACGACCGCGTCCGAAACGTTTTTCGTAGGGTCGGCTGACGGCCGCGTGCTCTCGTACGATTCCACGGGCGCAGCGAGTCCACTAGCCGGGCAGGGACACACGAACCTCGTTTCCGGACTCCGCGTCCGCGCCTGACGGCAGGGTCTTCTCCACCGGATACGACGATCGAGTCCGAGAGGTCGAAGGAAGCCAATTCACGTACATAACAGTTTTCCTTCGCATTCTGATGAGGGACTGAAACGGCACCCCAAATAAGGGCATCCGTGTTTTCCACGGCCTCTCAGCCGAAAACCCTAGCGACAGCAAAGGATGGCACCATTCTCGTGCTCGGGGTCGACGCGGTCGAGGCCGTACGGAATCATCAGAAGGTCGCCGATCTTCGGCCGTGGGGAGGTGGTGCCACCAACCCCACCGCCATAGCTGCCACAGGTTCCTTGGTCGCGATTGGTTTTGGCGTGAGTCCGTGCATGCCGGGGGATCGTGTTTTCATCCGTCAATCTTTTTTTTTCCTTCTCGTCTATAGGATCAGAAGGTTCGGCTTTATGACTGGATGGCAAGACGCTCCAGGAGGCTGGCCTGCTGCACGCCAACGGTGGCCTCGTGAGCGTCCTTGCGTTCTCCCCGGACGGCTCGAAGCTCGCTGCTGGCGACGTAAGTTCCTCCTTCCTTTTCTTTTTCGTTCTCGACTGCACACACGGCCCCCGCTGACCTATATTTATTTATTTATTTATTCCTCCGCATCATAGTCAAGCGGCAAGGTCATACTGTACGACGTTGCGAAACGCGAGATGATCACACCCCCGTTGGTCCTTCCACACGGCCCGCGTGAACACGCTGAGCTGGACCGCGGACTCGCTACACTGCGCTTCCGGGGCGCTGGACACGCACATATACGTGTGGAGCGTCCGGAAACCGTCGAAGAAAATCACGATCACGAACGCCGTGCCTGGAGGCGTCAATGCCGTTCTCTGGGTCTCTGATGATGGGAGGCTGGCTGGGACGGGTGCGGACGCGGCCGTCAAAGTGTGGCAGGTGGCGTTCCACGACCCGTGAGAAGTAAGCGTGCCGTGATGATGAAGCTGTCCGTCCAATCTACGAGAACGGTGTTGTACAAGTTTGTGTATAGTGAAATGAAGGAAACGGCAATTGAGCTCCCCATACGTCATGTCATGTCTGGGACTGCGCAGTGTCGTCACAATCACTGGCAAGGAAAGCGCCAAGCACCCTCAAACCTGGTGCTGTGCTGTGGTGAGGGTGAAAAATGAAGGTCTAAACACGATTGGTGTATCCACGCACACAGGGTCTGATACACGCGTAGTCAGTCATCGAAAACATTGATGGTGGGGTTCCGAGGCGCACATTTAACGTGAAATATGCACTATGATGGCCTTGTTCGTCTCGACCCCAGGCTCGATAACTTTTTTTATTTTTATCTCAATTCGAGAGGGTTGATCGATCAAATAGAACGAAACTCAAGGGAACCTTTACCGCTCGTGCGGGTCGCCCGTGATCGCATTGCTGCGCGATGAATGCTTCCATTTTGGGGATCATGGATGTCTCAAAGATGCTGCGGCTACAGTCTTGGAACACTGAGAGAGGTTTGCTAATCAGTTACATTGCATTGTCTTTACCATGATGCCCCGCCAACAGAGAAGGGAAGGAAAAAGGGAGAGAACGAAAAAGAACAAAAAGCCGTCCGAGTAAGTAACTTGTGAAAGGTTGTGTATTGTGGAGTGATAGATACAAGGTGTTCGTAGATCTCAGCAAACTAGAAAATATACAAAGTTATACGACTTTCTTCTTTGGCAAAACACCGCTACAACGAGAAGAATGATTTTGAGGGGTATTGACTGGATGGGATCATAAATGAAATCAGCCAGGCTGAGAGTAGGGAATAAACGAACCTCGAACGTGATTCGCTTAGGAGAGTGCTAGTTGACGGATGGCGATTTCCCGGCGACCTCTTGCGCTGGTCACGAGGATTACAGGCGTCCTGTATCCGATTGTTTGAAAATCATCACTCGCATTCCTAACGCGCCCCTGCGAGATCGAGGGAAAGAGCGATCGAAAGCTCCTCAGAATGATCGTCTAAATTCTGGCCAACCCAACGTATACGAAGAGCACGCTGAGAATCCTCGTCGGTTGACACAAGGGAAGAACTTCCTGTAGCGGAAGTGGATCTCGTAGCTTGAGGAGATGGCGAATGAAGACCATGGGTTCGAATGTGACGTTTGGCATTAGAGCGGACAGTGAATGACTTGGCACAAGAGGGAACAGGACATTTATAAGCTGATTGTGACATTGTCAGGATGAGAAGGGAAGAGGATGAATGGCCTACGTTTATCACCCGAGTGTGAATTCATATGAGTACGGAGGCCGCTTGGACGAGGGAAAGACTTTTGACAGAGCGTGCAGGTGTGCATCTTAGATTTCCCCTTACGTTTGGGAAGGCTTGACTCTTCGTGAGGGAGCTTCTGGTCAGAGAGAGGGACAGGCTTGGCCTTGAAGGGGAAACGGACTGAAGCGAAAAGTGATAGCTGTGCCCCTGGTATTCTTGCTCTTCAGTGGGAATCATGAGATCATGTAAGAGAGTGGACAGGGGTCGTCTGAAGGATCGACGGACTGAAGAGTGTCGAGACGAAAGGCATGAATGGACGGAAGAGAAGGTGGAGGATGGAAAGGGGATGTGCGATCGAGGCTAGAGTGAGACGGAGTAGGGGAAGTGAAAGATTCGGACGGTGGTGCAGACGGCGGCGGCGGCGGAGGTGGTGGAGTGGGTAGCGGTTGGTGGTGGTTGGGGTGCGGAGGGAATGGCAGCCGAGAGGGTATACGATGGAGAGGGGTAGATCGGACCAAAGTTGAGGATCGAGATGAGCGGGCGTCATCTGTATTACAAGAACTAGTCCTTGCATTGTACGGTAACATGGCCTTGAGTGACGATCGTCGTGTTCAAAGGGCTGATATGTGATGCTATGAAACGCACGATCCGAAGACGGTTGGTGGACGGTGGAAGTAAGGTAGGGAGAGGGGAAGTCAGGTGAGTGCCAGACGTTCGAAGAAGGATCAAGTACAAAGTCATTAGTGTGACGATGATGGAAATCTGTCAAGTGGGTTGGATGAGGATGCGAGAAGAGCATGACCAATAAAAGACTGAAGACCGACAAAGGAATGAAGAGGATCCTCGTCTGCCAACTCAGCCTGGCACGGGCGGTGGAATCCCAAGGGAGAAAGCCATTTGGTGTTTAAGTACGAGCAAAGGCGTGGTCACGGAGAGGCACCCTGGCATACCAATCGTCGGAGAGCGACCGTCTTCCGCCTTGGTGGTGTCCATCTTGAGCTGGCGGTATTATCTCGTGCGGATCCCTCCAAGAAGCCGACCATATTTAGGTGCACTGCTTTCATAATCAGGGCACGCTACAAGCGACAAGCCCGGACGATTTCAAGTCTTCACACTCTTCGAATGTCCTCCAGACCGTCTAGTAAGTCCCCGATTCCCACTCTTGTGATTGTTTCCGAATGAATGCCAAAGAATCGATCACCTTCTCCGATGACACGGCCACCGACCTCTCGATATACTATCCCTCCATGCACGACCACCTCCAAGGGCTCGCCGTCGCTGCCACCCTCCATCCTCGCCGAAAGCTTAAGAGGCTCCTCATCTTGGTCCGTTCATTTCATTCCTCTCCGTCCGCTTACTCAATTTCACCCAGAGCATGCTCATGACTTTGGGCATGGCCCTCCTTTCTGTCTACTCGACCCATATCCTCTCTCGCTTGGGTCTCGTAGCTCTATGGCAGCATTACGACGATGTCACCAACAGCCTGTTGGTCCAGATCTCCACCCAGCTTCTTGCTGCCGGTCTCATTGACAACTCCACCGTGATTCCTTTCCCTCGTCCCCTTCAGTCCTGCAAGCTCAACACCCCCCTCTGTAACATCAGCCTCCCCTGGCTGTACGGCTCAGTCATTAGCCTCAGTTGTGCGTTTGGCGTTCTACAAACTCTTTCAAAGGTAAGAAAAGACCGACAAGAACACGCACGAGAGATACGTACCATCCGTCTTGCCTTGACCGGCGCCGTCGCGTTATTCGCCCTCGGAATACTCGAGCATTTTTTATGACCGACATGTTTTTGCTTTCTCATGTACACACACTTGTACTACAACTGAGATACCGTCTAATACATTCCTATCCTCGATGATCCAGTGTTGACGACAGACAGCTCCGTAGCGTACCTCCTTCGATATTCGCTCTTCAAGCTCGAACACACCTGCCCATGCCGTGCCCGCCGTGACATTGGAGGACGACCCTCTCCGCTCTCGTAATTACGTTCTCATTGCACACTAGTACCATCCAAAGAGGCATCAGAGTCTCTCGAGCCATCGTAAGTGCGCTCATCGCGGCCTCGAGTCGAGTAGTTCGAGCTCTGCAGGAGCTGTGGTGCGCACCACGCCTGCGCGTTCCACCCGACCCGTTGGACTGCGCGGTGCCTCCTGGCGCTTATGGTCCTGAACGACCCACCTCGAAGTGCGCATTGCAGCCGCTATCTCCAGTTCGTAACTGGTACGGCCCCCGGGCGTCGCTGCACGTTCTCATTCTTTGCGACCGTCCCCACCAGGCCCATGTGTGTCGTCGCGTGGTAGTTCCTCTCTGCGCCATTTGGCCAAGCTAGACCCCAGTTTCTGAGAGCGTCAACATCCGGTGGGTGTCCTCCACCGTGCCCAACAAGTCTGATGCAGGGTTCATCAGCACCGCTCGGGACAGACCCACCACCTGCCGGACATCACGCCGTCGTCAACGGCGCCACGCGTTCGCCTTCCACGTGTGCCTTTGCGCTCCCGCTCCCTCTTCCTCTCCCGCACCCCCGCTCGCAGTGACGCACAGCCCCATATAGCGGACGCCCGCCGATCCTTACCGCGCAGTGCCCGCGCGCGCGCCTCTGCACCCCTCGTGGGGACGCGCACCACCGCCCCGGTCCTGGCGACGCTCTCCCAGCAGGACGCCCCCGCTCCCCATCCTCGTCGCTGTCGCCGGATGTCCACACACACTCTCTCACAGTGTGGCCACTCCGTCTGGCGCGTAAAGATTCAAGGCCTTCACGGTCGAGGGTATACGTAAAGTGGGACAGCGGGCCGGGGAACGGGAATCTTTTAGACACCCGAACTGCCGGGGATCGCGCGTCGAGCCCGAGTCTCAGGCGGGCTCGAAATATAATTCCCGGAGGGACGCGCAATGACCTCACATTGCGCCAGTACCAACTTGTCTATCTGTTGTGTTCTCTTCGAGAAGAAAAAAAAAAAAAGAGGGGACAAGAGGACGGTGTGTTGCAGGGACCGCTACAAGGGCCGCTATCTGAACGCCACCGTCTGAACGCGTCCATGAATTGCAAATTGTTGGTTGCGTCCTGTGATATTGTAGCCACAGCATGTCGAGGAGATCGATGCCACATCTCCGCAATATGTGCAGCGAGTTTGCGAGCCGAGACTCGGAGCCAGTGCTGCATGCATGTACTGTATTAGGGTGTCACGGGTTCCTTGGATCCCTTACTGTTAGCCTCGAGGGTGACTTCGCATCGCTCGGAACCGCGACAATGGCCCGTGGACCACGGCCTAAATCTGCTCGTTCCTGGACTGAAACCCGTTGATAACGCTTACCCACACATCCGGGACGAACGTAGTACTGTGGCTGTCTGTTGATTGCATCACGCACGTTGAGAACCAACCAACCATCTTCCGTTAGGGCTGACGGTTTAGGCACAGTGCCGGCGCTACGTCAGTATCACCTGCAGCGGGATCAAATAAAAAAAGAGGGAAGAGAGAGAGAATGGAAACACCCCTCGATCCAATCGTGTGCGTGTTCAGCCTGCCTGCCTGATAGCGCTCTCCATTCCCCCCGGAAATGGAACACAGACAGGATTTGAGTTTGCGGCGATGCAGCACCCTCTTAAACTTCAAGTTGCCGTTCATGATGGATCGTTGAGAGGCGTACGCACCCCCGGTCCCGGTGACTAACTGACTGCGCAATGCTGACATATCGTGGCATTGCAACGACACGAGAAAAATGCGACTCAAATACAGGACGATTAGGCTTGATCATTATCTTTGACCCAATATATGCCATACAATCGCTACTTCGTACAATGTGATACCAGTTTTTAGTGGACGAGTAGAGGGACATGTATAGCTCTTCGCCCACGCAGGATGTTGTACGAAAGTTGGTGTTCCTAGGGGATATTCCCTCTCTGGGGGGTGAATCAAGGGACATAGCGAAATCCAGGCGCCTGTCAAAAAAAAAATTAATCAATTGACTGCTACTATCTTGCCCTAGGAAAGCGACTGTGCCCACCCTGTCAGCCAGTTCGGAGGTATCAACGCGCGTGCCGGGTATATGCTTTCCGTACACGCGATCACGGCGCGCGTTCTCATAACGATAGTGAATCTGTAGCAAGATAAGAGCCGTATATCGGACGAGCGCCGCATACATACCGTAAGGATACCAGCGCAAATGGTTCCGAGGAACAGTAGCCCCGCTAGGACTGGTATGAAAAGGGTGGAGGTTAAAACTGCGCGCGAACAGGAGAGAAAGCGACTCGCCAGAGAACCCCTTACTGCGGTGATAGTACGTTAGCCGAGATCACTGTTTCGCGGACTGGCACACTTACATATACCGCGGCCCTTCGATAGAAGGGAACAGGTGCGAACCGAGGATGCTACCAGTTTGACCGATGGCCATATAGAGTGGGGTGCCCGTGGCGCGCTTGGTTTCGGAGCCTAAGTTGTGGGCGTCTAGAAGCACTCGCCGTCAGATGACAATCACGATCACGCAAACATCGTGCTTACACCAGGCAATGACAAGACCGATCGTAGTGTACGTGCCACCGACAATGCAGAACACCGCAAAGTACTGCACATGATTATTGTGTGCCACGGTCAGTAGCAGGCTGTAAGAATTTTGGATCAGCGTTGATCGGCCAACTGCTTGAGTTTAACGAGCGCACACGTAGCCAATTCCGCCTATCGCACTCGTGACCATGATGAAAGGTCCGCGGGTGAGGAGGCGGTCGGAACACCAGGACGCAATTGTGATGACGACAGCCGTCATAGCATAAGGCGGCACGGTGAGTAGCTGCGCCCGAGCATTAGCTGCGGAGTTACTATGAGCGACGATACTCCAATGATGAGGGAGTAACCCCACTGTATCCGAAGGTCTTGATGATGGTGGGCAAGAAGGCAGAAATAGAAGCAAGCGCAGCGTTTGCCCCGAAATAAATGACTCCACCAAGATAGATCTGAGAAGAAATGGCCGTGAGGTCGTTGCGAACAGCATCCGCCAAAGTTCGAAGCCTACCCTCCGGTCCTTGAACGCATTAGCGATGTGACCTACAAAGATATGAGCGCACGATAGAAGCAACACGGCATTGATCTACTCTTGTTCACATGATACCCTATATCCCCACTAGTGTCGCGATTAGCACGAGCCAAGGCAATCTCCCGCTCATCCTCCGTAAAGAAACTCGTCGTTTCAGGTCGATTTGGCAGGAAAGCTATCGCGATCAGGCCAAGGAAGACAGCCGGAATTCCCTATTGATAACTACTCAGGTCCTTGGCGCAGTCAGGTCACACGAATAACGGACCTCAACGATGAAAAGTAGGCGCCAGTTTTCGATCACGACATGGGCGTGTTGCACACCAAAGGCAAGAAGCCCCCCAAAAGCACCAGCCACAGCAGCAAACCCAAACCAGTAGGCAAGGCGCAGGCCTAGCTCGTGCTTCGTGTAAAATAGCGCTGTAAGTTGGGCGTTAAACAGTATAAATGCACGTGACTGGGGGGCGCCCACAAAAGTACAACGGGATGCCGGGGCCAAATCCTGCCTCGAAGACGCCAAGACCTACCCGGGCGACCATGAGCCCGGCCTGGTTGAATGCGGTGGACTGTGGCGTGGACGTGGACTCTACAGCGTTCAATATAGATCTGAAATGACGACTGACCATGAGCGTGGAGCAAATGCCCCACCCAATAGCCGCACAACCCAAATATAGTCTAGGAGGGAAGAACTTGGCAAGAATGGTGGCTGGGACTGCACATAGAATCTGTCAAAATCAGACGTCAGGCAGGGATTACTTCAAGTTCGACCGCAAGGGGAATGATTGCCCACATAAGAGAAGAAGAAGACAGAATTGACCCAGTCGAACCTCTTGCCTGTAGGATCACCTCCAAGTACATCCGCAGGTAGGCCCTGTAGACGAGCGTTTCCCAAGTTGCTTCTATCCAAATCTAGAGTCGACGATGAAATTTACGCCAACACGAGATGCGGGATGACTGACACGCGAACAGGTACATGAGACAGGCAATGGGCAATATACGACGGTCCAACTTGCGGACCAGAAGACGTTCCTCGCGGGGCACAGGCTGTTCTTGGACTAAGGGAATGCTCGCTGATTCGTAGGTGGCTTCATCGACCTTGGGGTCTTGCTTCTCGTCGAAAGACATGACAAAGAACAAGTAAACGCGGTAGGTGGGTGGGAGAGAAGGCAATCCACAGATTCGGATGTGCCATAACCATGATTCTTATAGAGATTCTACTTTGTTGCTTCTGACTGGCGTAAGTTAAAGGGTCACGGGTCACCGGCAACCCGGCCCGCGTAAAATTCACACATGATCAGGTTGTGCACTCGTAGTTTACGTCATAGACATGATTTATTTGGAAATGTCTTTCAACATGGCATGGAAAGCCCCAATTGTGCATTCGGGGCACACGGGCTCGTCATCGTAGTTGTCCTTACAATGACGTGCTCGGGAAAAGACTGCAAGTCGATTACTCCAGACGGTCACCGGGATTGTGGAGTTTCTTTTGGCTCATCTATCACTCCGACAAATATTCGGCGATCAAGGTGGATTTTCCAATAGTAGCTGGCGCTCTAGTCGAAGCCACATTCTTTCTGGTGCAGCGCTTGACCTTGCGCTTGACGCTCGGCTTTTAGGTTCATATTAACCCGGGCGCTTGGTAAATGAAACTTGCCACGTGGTTATAGTACTAGCATGTTTTGTTTTTCTCACATACAGTACAGTATGATATATGATAATGTGAATACCTCCGAGTCCGAGTCGGTGCCAATTGAATAGAAACGACTATTCTTCCCAATGTTCGAAGGGAGTAAATAGAAGCACAACTATACTAACTAACTGGGCTATAATAGTCTGACAGCACACCGACTTGATCGGGTGTCAGCTAGAACTTGAACTGCTATGGAACGCGGCTATATTCAATCTTACAGTAATGTGCATCTGCGCTATCAGTAGCTGACGGCTACAGTACTGTGTTCACTTCACGGATGGATGGAGTCCGAGCTAGAACGGTTTATCCTAGGGATCCAACGCCCCATTTACAGCCGGAAAGGGCCTTGTCGCAAGAAGGTACATCTTATCGCCGATTGCGTCGCACGTCACGCGTCACGCGTCAGGTGCCTGTGCACGACTCGGAGCTTGGAGGAAGCACCTTGGGAAGCACTGCGGGGTCAATAAGGCGCCGAGGATAGAGGCGAGTGGTCAAACGCAAAGGATACGTGCGCTTTGAGAAAGAGGCAGCAAGGTTACTCAGTTATGGCTCGCCGGTGGCAATAACAAAGCGGCACGCTTCTAGGCCCAGAAGGAACGTGGTGATGAGTTGACCCAGCGAAAACAACAAGTCGATCTCACAAATGAGAAGGCAAATATATGACGCGACATGTGACCACAAAAAGGATTGATTGCAAGTGGACCACCGCAGTAGTCGTCCATCGGCCATGACTAAGGACGGATCCGGGAAGCACTTCAGAAAGCAACGATATGAATCCGTGCCCGCCTCGTAAATTTCGCTCTGTAGGGAGTTGAAGACCGGCTTTGTATGTCCTACTGCTCCGGAATATAAATTGAATAATAATAAAAAAGATTCCGTGCCCCGCACAGCGCACGGACAGGTCATCACAGAGAAACCTGTGTCCTTTTTAGTTCCGTCGTCGGACTGGTTCCGCGTGGCCTCTAGGCCCATTTGTTTTGCGCTCGAAGACAGGCAACTGAGACTAAATTCAAGTTCAACTCGAACCCCTCAGTGACCCCTTGGTTCCATCGGCACCTCACGGTTCAGGATCAATCATGATTCGGGTCTATGTTGTGCTGTAGTATTGTATCGTAAATTATGTGCGAGAAAGCCAAACGAGACTGGGGTATAAGCATTCATCGTGGACACGCAGGAAATCCTTCGCTAGGGTTTCCGCGCGACAACCAAGTACATAGGCGTGAAGAGCTGGACAACAAACTCGGTGAGAAAGTGCCTGATGAATATCGCATCTCACACACCTTTGTCTGGCCACCCTTTACCAACGCATCGGCAGCAATACGAAGAGTTTCGCCGACTTCCCATGTGCCCTTAGGGACGACGCGGAATAACTCGAGAACGCGTAAAGCATTATGAGTAACCAATTTACCGGACCAGCTCATTCGCCAAACAGTAAAGTAATCCCAAGCGGTTTGTGCCTTCCAAATATCCCCTTCGAGGGGGTAGTACCAAGGCACGGGATCAGGGCGATCAGCGAGGTCCTCTTCGTGCTCGATTTTGAAGCCGACTGCTTTGATAGCGTCCCGCGCCTTGGACAAGGGACGCATTTCGGGGATGCCATTACCCAGTTCGATCTCATGAGCCAGGGCCTTGTGTTCGGGTATGGAGGGATCCCATCTGTCGGTCATACACCATTCGTAAACGCCAAACTGAAAATTATTTCATTAGGTCAAATGGGTCACGTGCCATATAATTTGAACTTACAATCCCTCCGGGCTTGAGGACCTTCAATATCTCCCCATAGACACCCTCCCACGTCGGAGCGTGGACAGTGGCCTCAATAGCGTAAACTGCATAAATAATTTAAGTTAGCGTTGAGGTGAGGTGAAGGCTGGGGCGCACCTGCATCGAAGGAGTTCTCGCCAAACTGCTCCGAGAGTTTCATAAAGTCGCCCTTCACGAACTGGACCTGATCCTGTAGGTCTGCGTCCTTCGTATACTGACGAGCACGACCAATTTGAAAGTCATTGTTGTTTAAACCAATGACGTTGACATCCGCGAAACGTGCAATCGCTCTGGCAGGGCCACCCACGCCACAGCCGACATCGAGAACGCGCATGCCCGGGCGAAGGGCCATCTGAGCGGCAAGATAGTGCTCGTGACGGGCCAACGATGCAGTGAACGCCTCGCCCTTGTAGAAGCGCGAGAAGTGGAATGACTTGGCCCAACCGTACTCGTAAAGTTCCGTCGCTCCGTCGTAGTAGCCTGAAGGGAAGAGGAATGAGATGAAGACTGCACGAAATGTCGGGCGAAATAGTACCATTTACGACGTCGGTATAATTTTCGACACGGACATCAGAGTCAGCTTTGACTTCCTTTTGAATGTCTTTTTGCCAGAAGCCGGCGTAATTTTCGATGCGTGAGCCGACACGTCCGTCATCTAGTTTGGTGGGAGCCATTTGACGTTTCTGTGAAAAGCCGTTCAGCATAGAGCCGCGTGGAGAAGGGAAATAAACACACTGGAATCAATGAATGAAAGACGGGGGTGAGGTGAAGGAAGGTAAAGAGGTGCTCGTAAGGCTTTTGAACCCGACGAGACGGAATTAAAAAAAATGGGCCCACTTGTGGCCACGTTTATCAGAGCGCCGGTTGTTACAGTAGTATTACGATCTTGTTATCCTCCACCTGGAGCAGTAGATCACGTAATCGCAGCTAATCACCAGTACCTCGCAAATACATACTCGTACGACCACGACATGATATCGAAACATCAACCGTATGTAGACCAAGATGTAGACCGTGATTCGGAAGCTGATCCCTTTCTCCACGTGATGCGATCTGGATCACTTAGGATTTACCTTGAAGACCAACCTTGCACACCCTCACGGCCTCATCGCTCGTTGCGAAACCATGACAACGAGGCAGCGCAGTTCACCTCCTTTCTCTGAATCACCACCACCCCTGTCTCGAAGGGCTGAGTGTTACTAGGCCGACGTCAGCAGTCAGCACCCGTTAACAGTAGCCAAGTGGTGCTAATACCAACTCACTATAAAGTCCTCGCGAGCCAAACCCGCCTACGTCATCAATTGCCCTGGATCCAAGCACCTCGCTCCTTCTCGCCCAGTGCGTCGAAGACAACTTTGAACCCGCTCACGAGCCTCGGTCATGATGCATGAGGAGCAACCCCAGTGTTTCGTCTGAGGGCGCTACACACCCTGGCAGCGCTCCCTCGCGAAGGTGCACGTCTGTTGTCGGCCCCTGCACCCTGTCCGCACCACGCACTACTGACGGCTGGTAGGATCACTACATGTCGCAGATTTTGTTCATCTACACGGCCAACTTGAATACCCCGCTACCGCACCCGGGCGATTTGGGCTACAGCACGTTGACCTATGCGACCGCGCTGTTCATCAATGCAGGTATTGGAGGGTGTACCGGTTGGACGTATCGGGTGTCATGGGCATGACGGTGTAGCCGCTCTGTAGCCACGCATGCATGATGGTCTCCACTTTGTTCTGGTCTTTTTTTGGTTTTTAAATCAATTGATATCCCGGGACAGTACACAGTACAAGATTGGTCGCAAATCCCATCACATGCTACCCAGTACGCAAGTCAACCAACGCTTCCCCTCGTCCTTCCCTCGCTCCGCTCGTCCCCTCAGTAATAATAAACTCAATGTACTTACGATCTTGACAGGATCCCATCTGCCCCATCAAACTGTGTACAACCAGGTCGTCGCCTTTCCACTTGTCCTAGTCCCAGCGGTCAGCGGCAGGTTCCTTCCAAAAGACGTTCACGCCAGGTACTTTGGGCAGCTTGCATGTCGGGTCAGTTGGTCGCCTTCCCAGAGGATCATGCCCATATCTGGCTACTACCTGACACAACTTGGACTTAGAGGCGCCTACTCGAGATACAACCCATAAATTGCATAACTACACGGAAAGGTAAACGGCAACCCCATCTGGTCAGAAATGCGGCCTCCGTACTTTCACAGACCGACCGACCTCATGCAGCCAACCCAGTAG
Organism: Lactarius pseudohatsudake; assembly: GCA_021525015.1. Classification (NCBI taxonomy): domain Eukaryota; kingdom Fungi; phylum Basidiomycota; class Agaricomycetes; order Russulales; family Russulaceae; genus Lactarius; species Lactarius pseudohatsudake. The sequence goes on along the minus strand of JAKELH010000769.1, from coordinate 16,657 downwards.
CAGACAAATTTGTAGCCATCAATCGGAGGCTCGAGTCAGCAACGACGTCCCGGGCTGTCCCACAGAGCGAGAGAGAAGAGATGGGGTAGCTGGACACCGCGAGGGGATAGATTCGATTAGCCTGAGTCGTCTTGTTGCCGTGTAACGGAGGCTCCTGGGAGGGCGTAACACTCTCTTCTCTCATATCCAAACATTGCCAGGCTTGGAGAATTTTCCGAAGCCACCATCCGAAAGCGTGCATCGAACAGGACATAATATTACAAGACAAGACTTCGTCAATGTACGTACATGCTAGCAGTACCAAATTATATTGGTGTCGTCTCATAATGCCATGTGAAGTCAGCGCGATTGTACTTGAACCTCCAGTTGGTCATCTATTGTGTCCACGCAACACACGAAAGTCCTCCATGCCTTCCAGGTCTTCTCTCACCCTTAAAGGCCAATTGATGAAGTCGGCTTGCGGCTCCTTTCGCTACAATCCACGTAACTTGAAGAACCCCTGGTATGGGCTTTGGACCATGGAGCTCCTGAAACTCACAGAACCCTTCAACAACGTGGTCGTCATTCCACAGTATGCACTGTGGTACATGCTGCCAGAAGAGGAACCAGAGATCGAGCCAATTGAGGAAATCGACGAGGACGTTGCCAGTGAACCTGAAGATGGCAGTCATGACGAGCATAGCCACGAAAGTGAAGACGAGCCCAGTGGCAGCAATGACAGCGATGACGAGTTGGATCTACTCCGGCATACAGATGAGAGTCCCAGGCCTGTCGCTACCCATGAGCAAGATTCTGATGAGTCATCCGCCGAATCACTGCGGCGTACCATTCCGGATGGGTCGGCACCAGGAATCATTCCCGACTTCATCGTTCTCTACATCCTAGCTGAGAAATTAGCTCCCAACCCCCATCACCAGAACAGATTTGAGCGTCGTGCAGGTTTGCGTTGACCTATGCGACCGCGCTGTTCACCAGTGCAGGTGTTGGGAGGGTGTACCGGTTGGACGTTCCGTGCAGCCACACACGCATGGTGATCCTGGTCCCAGCGTTTAGCATGGTCAACACCAGGCCCCTTCCCAAGGACGGGGGCGCCGCTGTCAAACTGCTTAGAGAAAGCTCACCAGTTTCAGTGTCGGCTTGTCGTCCCCCTTGACCTTTTTACCCTTCCCCTTTGGAGACGTCAAACACCCGTCTCTAAAACAAGAACAGGCAGGCTGAACACTTACCCAGCGATACTTGAACAGCCAGTTATCTGGAAATTTGGTGTCGTCCGCGTTCACCTCGACTGCAAAGTACAAACATGTCTGATCTGTTGGTGCAGAGCCCGAATCTGATTTTCTGCGAGCGAGTTGGCGCGTTGCTCGGGATGGACCCTAGCATGATATAAAACCTCATCTGTACCGTCATTAACGGAAGCCGACTATAATAACTGCGCAATTTGTTTACCTGCGACCCAATTTCCCACACCAGCACTGAAAGACTGGTCCAGCAAAAGGGATTTGATCGGACAGGCCCTTTTGAGCACACCTTTGCTGAAACCCTCAAAGTCCGGCTGCCGGCATCGATAAAATGGGATCGAATCCCATATTGGAGATGGGCGGGTCGGCGAGCGGGGACTCGCACAAGCGAATCCGCCCGTGTCTACGTGCGTCTAGGAATGCTACTTCCGTCACCTCTTTTTCTTGATCACTGGAGGCAAGGCCGATGTGCAAAATAAACTCGATGGAAGACCTCAGCAAGGGGCCGCATCAAAAGGGGGCGAGTGGAGCTTACCTTCATAAAACGAGGTGGCCACTCCGTGGGGGCCTTCCTGGGAGCCTCTCTGTAGTCTACTGGCATCTTTCCTCTGAGCTTACGGTAGACAACAAGCTATTTAGAACAGAGGAGGCGAGAAAAAGTGCGCACACACCTGAAGCATGCCAGTCATTCCAAAGTGAAGTACCGGATGCCGTCCTTCGCCATCAAGTTCGAGGTAGAAAACTTTGTCTGCGCGAAAAGGGACAATGTGTGTCAGTGGCACTGGCACACACCTGCACAGTGGGCACGTGTACCTCCTTGTCATCAGCGACTATGCTGACCCACCTGTGCTACAGGGAGTGCACACATGTGCAAAGAGCTCAAGGTATCACAGGCCGAGACAGAAGTTCTCATTGAACAAGTACATCGGGCAGCTTGCGTGTCGGATCAGTTGGTCACCCTCCCAGAGTAGGCCACAACTTGAACTTAAGAGGTGCCTACTCATAGTACAACCATGAAATGTATGACTGCATGGAAAGGTAAATGGCAACTCCAATGGTATAGTTCCCCACCACATTCGAGATCCAAGTAGAGAAGGAGAAAGCGACACAACCAAGATGAGCTCGATGTACCGCACCTGAATAAAAATGTCGTTCAATCTCCACCGAACAAATGCCACTCGGGGTCTCGTGTGATCTCTAGAGCTTCCTTGATTTCGTCTATGACCTCTCTGGGAGGGGGTGTCGCAGTGTCGGGTGAGATATTATCCGCAAGGGTGAGACACCAATCCGCTTGGTGTCGACGAGGACCACTATAGTATCTGACCATGTGGACGGTCGTCCGATACCACAGACGAAGGCAGCGGGTAAACAGGGGTCCCATCGATCTCCTGACTTTATCGTGCCCCAACACCTCCTTATCGTCCACGTCGCCAACATGCTGCTTCCCCCATTCTAACAGTTCCTTGTGAGAAAAAGTAAAGCCATAGACCATGCGTTTTTGGCGTTTCTTGCGTACAGCTCGTTGTTGAACAGAGGGATCAGCTACAGGTGGGTCGATTGGGGTAGTAGTGGAGCCCGGGCCAGTAGCGGCCATCCCAAAGACCGCAAACACAAAGATGAATAAGATGAGCGCAGGGACGATTGAAGTGCGGGTAGTAGCCATCCTAAAGGTTGCAAACAAACATGAATCAATGAACATTTCCGCAGATCGTAAACATGGACAAAGTGAATCTTGGGTTCAAGAAGCTCTCGTATTCTCCCCAGTTGATACAAACCAGGGCATAGAGACTCTGGAACGAGGAAGGATTATAGCCTACTTCCACAGACCGATCGACTCCATGCAGCCTTAGCAGACAAATTTGTTGTCATCCTTGCAGCCATCAAGCGAGAGAGAAGAGGTGATAGACTCAGTTGGTCGTCTTACAGAGGCTCCTGGAATCGCGCAACCCTCTCGTCTCTCATATCCAAACCTTGCCGTGCTCGGAGAATTTCCTGAAGCCAGCGTCCGAAAGCGTGCACCGAACAAGACCTGATATTACGGGACAGGATTTCGTCAATATATGTACATACGTACATGCTAGCAGTACCAAATTACACGATTATCTCAAAGAGTTCGTTTAGTAGTATCTGGGGCTCAACACAAGCTCAACGTCTAACGCGCTTGACATCGGTGCTTTCCTCAAGAGGTAAATCGCTAAGAGGTGTATGTCTTCCGTTATCGGGCAACGATTGCTGTTGTTGCATTGGACCGATCCTCGTGCTACGGAAATGTGGCAGATACGGTGACTTAGGTGTTCGTGGCACAAGTGGTCCGCGGTCGTCAAGACCCCTTGAGATGTCAGCAGGTCGCTTTACTCCTGCAGTCGTAGTTGTAGCCAGTGATGCGGTGGAGGCTCTTATTGCTTGGCGAAGGGTCGATAGAGGCTTGTCAGACGGAGGCGCGGAGACGTGACTATCGTTCGCTAGCGCCTAAGATCTCGTTAGTTGAACTACTCCTGGACAACACGCTGACTTGGCAAACTTCACCGAAGCTGGAACAAGGGGAGACCCTCCGCGGGAAATTTCGCTGTTCAGGTTCGCGTTGCGAATGACACTTTGCCCGCTACTGGTACCCAACGCATCAGAGAACTCCATCCCCTGCATCGCGGAGTCTTCTACGGCAAGGAATGCGTCGTTGTCCTCATCGTTGAAGTAGGAATCAAGGTCGGGGTCGGATGGTTGGTGAGCAAGTGCTACCACTGAATTCACGTCAAACTGTCCTGGTCGAGGCAAGGGGACCTCTCTTTTGGAGCTTGACCCCTGTTGCGGCAGCCTGCCCACCTGGACAATCTCATTGGGATTGCGAGGGCGACCCTGAGCCGGTGACGTTTTCTCCTGCCCATCGGTTAGTTGTTCACCATGACCCTGGGGAACGACAGCACCCAGAACTGTGTTGCGAAGAGGGCTGGGCTTCGACGGAGCCGATCGTATCTGGGGTGGAAGCGAGGGGGCTAGCTTGACATCCTCCGTTGATGAAACAAGCATTGGCGATACAATATCATGGGAACCACTAGGAGAAGGCGGGGTTGTGTCTAACTTTTCTCGGCGGTGCAGGTCAGACTGATCAAACTTTGGCTGAATGCGACAGCGCAAGGACAGTTCGTGATAGCGTGAATATATGCGCGTCTGATGGCACCGACTCCTCAAACCTCAGAGTTGGGGGTACTTACAAGTTGGGGCTTGATCTTTATAACCTCCTGGGCAAACGACTTCTCGTAGAGACAGAGACCAAGAAGATTTCCAAAATTACGGAGAGCGCGCTTGACGCCGTCGGTTACGGCCTCTTTCTTTGCCTAAAGCGACAGTCACGACCGCCCAGTACTCAGAGATATGAATGACGCACCTTGTCCAAAGCCGCACCTTTGCTCTTCAAATTCTCCCCATTGCCATATCCAATGTCCTCGTGGTAGGTCCCGTCTTTGAGTGTGACCTTGACGACAGCAGTGACACCGACGCTGTACCTCCTCGATTCGGGATCCGTGTCAATAAAGTCCGTGTCAATTCTCGTCACTGTTGAGCACCATCCGTTGTATCCAAAAACTTCGTTCGCAAGCCCGATTATCTTCCACCCTTCTATGTATGTGAGCTTCGGACCGCCGCCGGGGGAGGGCCGTTGGGAGACGTATTCCGGACCAAGACGTCTGTTGAGCTTTGCTTGTATGATAGAAGCCTCGGACGGACCGGGTTTTCCAAAGCCAAAAGCGGGTGGCTTTGTTTCAGAGAAAGAGTCTTCAAGAGAGTGGCCTGGTGTGCACGGTTCGGAAAACATGTCGTCTTGCTCCTGATCAAGGGTATACTGTAGGACCAGGAGCGCAGAATATATAGATGAGATGGCCAGAGTCAAAGGTTGTAATCAAGAGTCACTTTTTCCGCCGTGCTCCAAACACGGACGCGCACTGGACGCGCCCGGGAATGACGTGACTGCGAATGAGGTCGAGTTCGGAATTCATCACGTAATTAATCACAAATGACTAGTAGTTATCACGATGCATAAATTATCATAATTAAATTTATGTATTATCACACGAGAAAAACCAGCGAAAACCTTCACGTTCAGACCTAAATTCTAAGAACGCTTTGGACATTACTGTAATCAAACTTTTCATGAGATATAATCTTTGGATGGACATTGGCCTCGGTTACAATAATTTTTCTATTATGGACCGTGAGACTTTGTAAAGTATGAATCACTCTACCTTTCCCCATTGGGCCTGGGAATCAATCACTATCACTTCCGCCATGTCGCGCGAACCATCCCACGGGACTTTTGTTTGTCCGGATTCGACAGAGTGCTTCCAGGCGGTAGCGCTGTCCCCGTTACCACCCAGGGCGGACGAACTTGGGAATTGTGATGGCCACTGGAGCGGTTCCGATACTCTCGGACCCAAGTAGTAGGTTTGTCAGACTCGGAGAGGTGGGTGCTGGAGGAGGTCAAAGTCGACGGTGTCGCCTCCCCTTCCTTGGGTACATTGCGTCCTGGTACTGGCAGCGCACCAGGAACTCCGAAGTAGGTTGCGCCGGTCGTCTCAATTAGACCGGGAGTCATTGGGGACTGGTGGCGGTAGGGCCCGTTCTGACTAGGTGGTGATCTCCATGCGGAGCTCTGGTGGATGACTCTGTTCAAGTCTGCACTCGTGCCTCTGGTCCGGCCGCCTCCCCGACCAGGTGAACGGCTGTCCACAGTGCCGTCGATCTCCATATCTTCGACGAAGAAAGAACCATAAGGTGACGCCGTGTGGCCCTTCCGTCCCTCGCTCGTGGTAGAACCGCTCCCGCTACTTTTTGTCGACGCGCTGCCTTGAGAGGAGCCCGACGAATCGTGTATGTAGAACTTGGGCCGGCCGTGCGACCATAGTCTGCGCTCAGGAATATTGACGGGGCGTGCACGCGCTCCACGAGGAAATCGCCCTTCACCGATTGCGCCGGGTGTATTGTTGCAGAGAGTACGAGAAGATACAGACAAGCGAGATTGGGAAGACATGTGACGAGGCCTTTGTGTCCGGGAAAGGACTGGTAAAGAAAAACGGTTACTAGGCATGCTAGGTTTTTATATGGTCATTTTGTTATTGGGCCTAGAAAGGAAGGATGAATGGATGAAAATCTGCTGCGGGACCCTACATTGACACAGTGGTGCCACAGTAATTTAGTGCCACACCCAGCAAGGACGGCCTGATGTCTTTACGGCATCAAGCAAATAACCGTTGAGAGGCGCACCGCTCTCAATGATAAGGATCCCATATATGGTACTAGACTTGCAAGTCGCCGAACGGTGCGCAGTGCGCAGTGCTTCGGTGACTCAAGAGAAAATCCAATAGGCATCATGATTTATACAGCTTTGTCTATTTGGATATCCAAATGATTCCCACTAGTGTAGTGATGGACCCGCGAATTGATACTCTGATAGCATAGCTCTGGGATCTCTTGGGTTGCCCAAGGGCTGAACATGTTAACACGTTTACGAGCGAACACACAAACCAGTAGCCGTTTGCCCGGACCGTCACTGGAGAAGTGTCCTGTCGCGAAAAGCGCTCAACCCGTAAAAGTCATGGGAGGATATTACCGCATTAGCTGTTTACCTCATGTATTGCCCGTACAACACAGGAGAATAGTCGACAAACTCCCAAAGGGATCCCATAATAACGCCGAACAAGAAACAATGCCTCGACAGGCTACTGGTACCTACTTGCTGGTGCCAATCCCTCGTCCGCCGCGACCTGGTCCCCCACGACCACGGAATCCACCACCACCACCACCACCCCGCATGTCACCATTTACAGGAGCACCGCCGCGCGGTCTGCTGACTGGACGCTCACCTCGCTCTTTACGAGTCTCGACCATTATACGCATCTGCTGGCCCTCTCCAATGTCAATGCGAATGCCGCCCTCACCACCCTGCGGGGCGGGAAGGGAGGCGACAATGGCACGGCGCGCGGCATCGACGGTGGTGAACTCGAGGAACGCGCATGCTTTGCTCCGCACGATGTCAAGATCTTTGATGGGTCCGAAACGAGTGGTCAAGGTATTCCTCAAGGCTACCTCGGTAACACTCTCTTGCACGCTCTGTTAAAACGTCTGAGGGCGTCATATCGCAAGTAGCTATGGAACGTGATCTTACCTTGACAAAACATTGGGGATTTGAGACATTAGTTGCGGCTGCATATGCAGGATGGGATTCTCGTTGTTGCTGTTGTTGAGGTCGGGTGCCATGGTTCACCGGCGTCTGGGTGCCACTTCCAGGGGATGATGAGCTGGCAGCAGGCGCTTCGCTGGTGCCACGAGACTCCTGCGCCACAGCCGAACCCCACTTCTTCGAGTTAGCTGCGGCCAGATTGGCCCATGTCTTCGGCGCAGGCGGAGCAGGTGGCAGCGCAGGTTGAGAAGGAGCAACAGGTGGGGGAGGCTGAGATGGAGCGGGGGAGACAGCAGGTGGCGGGGCGGGTGATGCAGCTGGGGCGGGATATTCAATGATAGGTGCGGGCTCGGGCTCGGGAGTAGATGGTTTTTCAGGTGAAGCAGGGGCCAAGATCTCGGGAACTTCATGCTCGGGCTCTGCATGTCCATTCGTGTGGGGCTCCGCAACAGGTGGCTCCGGCACAGGAACGACCTCTTCTACGGGGGCTGCGGAAAGGATGGGAGAAGCGGTCTGCACTGGTTCGGGAACCTGAACGTCCACGGTAGGGGATACCAACTGCGGCGGCTCAGGTGATAGGGGGGAGTCAGCCTCTGGCAGAGATTGTATGGAAACCGGTTCGGCTTCGGTGGTAGATTGCTCTAGCTCGCCTTCGTCGCTCTCAACGGTCTCTTCTTTGAGGAAGCGAAAGATGTCGTTGAGAACAAAGTAGCCGTTGGGTTGCTCGGCGAGGAAGAAGGTCTGAACAAACTTCCGCCACGGTTCGCCACGGTTTGACATCTCACCAATGACCTGGATGATAATGCCACCGTTGGCAGAGGACTGTGCGTCGACCGAGTGGATGAAGACCTTGCAGTCTTCAAACCCAATCGAGGTTATTTTGTTGTGGATTTCCTTTCGAAAAGTTTAGACTGGTCGAAAAAAAGGTCATTAGAAGATGAGACTGACCTGCTGACCGTAACAGGGTGTACCATCTTCGCCTTCAGTACCGTGAATGAACGTAGATGTTTTGTTGTAGAAACAGTGAAGACGGTTGGGTGACTTATTCACGTATGTATAATATTGAGGGACAAATTGCCATCCCACTTCGGATGGGACGACGTTATTATGAGAAGAATCGTTGTTGGAAGGAGTGGTATTCGTCATGATGGGGTGGAGAAAGCTGTGGAGGTCAGAAGAGGGTAGAGCCGGGGGAAAAGGAACATACTGATGCGATGAGAATAAATGCGAGAATCTAAGAGAAATTGAGAGAGAGCAAATTTCACAAGTCGGGCAGTTGAGTCAACGTCGTCAAAGACGGTGCGCAAAAGTCTCAACGCGGCACACAAACTTTCTCAGTCCGGCATCTCCCGTGCCACTTCAACCTAACCTAACTAACTACACTCAAATCCGTTCGTATGGTCCCTAGACGATCTACGCCCCGATGACTGGCTTGAAGCTCACAATCTCCTCATATAATAGTTCTTTGAGCTGCTCGCGACTGATGTCGTCTTTGTGTACTGCACGCAACCATGATGAAAAGCTACCAAAGGATCGAACGAACACCTACAGTCAAATTCAAAAAACTCCGGATCTAGTGGAGGGGCTACCGGCTCGTCATCTGGGTCGTGCTAAAGAAAGGTGAGGCTTCTCTGAACGGCGGCCAATTTCATTTTATACGCACGTAAGCCTCGAGGTATGGGTGAGCCAGTGCCTGCTCGACCGTAATGCGCTTCTTTGGATCGAATGTCTACAACGGGCGTGAGTGAAAAAAGAAAATACAACACGAGAAGGCAATAGTAATACAAGGGTTTTCGTTAAGAAGTCGGTTGCCAGTGGGTTCGCATTCGGGAATATGGTCTGGAATGGCTTCTTTTTCCGGAACGGCAAAGCACGGATGTAATCGCGGGAGCGACGCGTGGTTATGGCGTAAAATTCGTCCAGAGTCGGTGTGCCAAGCACGTCCAGGATCAAGCTGAGTTGGTGATGATAATCACGACCAGGGAAGAGTGGTTTCCCAGACAACATCTCGGCGAGAATGCACCCGACAGACCAGACATCGATGGCCTAACGGGAACGCGGGTAGCTTAATGGGGCGATCGGGCCAAGGGAAGACGGACGTACCTTGGTGTATTGTTTAAACGTGAGCATGATCTCCGGCGCACGGTACCACCGGGTCGCTACATATTCGGTCATGAATCCTGTTTCCGTTCCTGACGGCTCTGCTGTTTTCACGGATCGCGCCAGGCCAAAGTCGCAGACTTTTAGATCACAGTTGGCGTTCAACAGAAGATTTGATGGTTTGAGATCACGATGTATGACATCTGCCGAGTGTAGTGCCTTGAGTGCGCGCAAGGTCTGGTATACGAAATATTGCGCGTGATCATCCGAGAGATCTTGAGTGCGGATAACGCGATGCATGTCAGTTTCCATCAATTCTTGAATCACTGGTGGTGACATTAGTGCGCGCGCATACTATTGGAGGCAATGAACCCTCACAATAGACCTCCTTGAATGCCTCCAATGTCGGTGGTTTGATGATGTCAAGAATGGAGATGATCTACACATGCCCGTCAGAGTCGGATGACAACCAGGGGTGAGTCCCAGAAGGCCAAAAGAGGCCTTCTCGACACGGGAGCCGCTGATTGGGACAGAGGACGGACTCACGTTCTCACTCACGCCCGCCTCGCTCAAGAATTTGAGGAGTTTGAGTTCTCTTAGCGTCCGTAGGCAGAACATCGAGTGGTCAAACGGCATGATCTTCTTTATCGCGACCTTGCGGCCAGTCGGTCGGTGTGTCGCAGAGCAAACAATACCATAGGCGCCTTCGCCGACGACATCAAGGACTTGATACTGGGTACCTTCACGGATGGAGCATCCATCTCATTTGAACTGGCACGACGACGAAGGGAAAAAGTACATACCGACATTGAATCGCACCTTCCTCGGGGTCGATTGAGCTTGGGAGGCGGCATGCCCGTGCTTTGACTTTTTTTGCGTGGCTGCTGCGACGTCGGTCATGGTACAACGTAGTGTAGCTAGGTGATGGTTGATGGTTGAAATAAAAGAGTCGACCTCACTGAGACCAAGAACAAAAAGTGAGCTCAAGCGCCAGAGATTGGGTTCTACTCTATTCATACTTTGACCCAAACTGAACGCCCTAATCTGGACTGGCTCCCCACCCACACACTCGCCATGACAATAACCCTCGTCGTCAGGCAATGCTGTTATGTTCGACTCGTGAGTTTACTGTACCCATATCCATTGGGTTCTCACGTTCTCACCACCCTCGTAACCCCGTTGCCTGAGAACTGATTGTTGCCGTCAATCTTCCCGTCTACGGCATTTTGACACGTGATCCCAACTTTTGGCCGTACCTTGTTCTCTTGCGTCGTGTGGTCTAATGGGTACACCGGCAATATATAAGGCGAACGTACAGTTCAACCGAAAGCATTGTATCATCTACGGGTCGTTGTACATGCGACACGACGCGACGGCTGTCGTGGGGAATACATCCCTCGGGTAGAAGTGAGCCGTCGTGGCCGTGTGTCTTGCGGATCACATGCCAGATTGTGTTTGGACCGCATTGGTATTCCGTGCCGTGAATAGTGTTACGATTTCGTGTACATAGCAAGGCAATACACGAGCAGAATCAGGAACGAATGACACAGTGTACAAGTTGATGGCCTAGACAACCCCCCCTTCCTCGCGGTTGGACATCGGGTATGCAGTGTCAGCCTCTGGTGCACTTGGAGAGGGGCGTTCCCGACGTGATAAAGAGACGAAAAGATTGTGGCACCTAGCGCGACAATGACTAAACGCATGCGTGATGGACGGTAGCAGGCTGCTGGTCCACTCCTCCCTGCCATCGCTGGACTCCCAGGCCCATCCGATGCAAGACACAACGAGGGCAGCCAACATGGTCGAGGCCACCGCAACGACGACCCGTGTTGGGGTGTTCGATTGATAGAAACTGAAGAGCAGCAGCGCAATGAAAAACTTGACCATCCTGTCGTCCAGGGTCGGAGAAGAAATGCAAATGAGCTCAAAGAAGGACCCAGGGAGACGGGAGGTGACCTACGCCCACATCAGCAGCGCCCACGGGAGACTGAAGATAATGGCCATCGGTTCTAGACCGAATACCCGATGAGTACTCTTGTAGAGGTAAGTAGACTGCCACAACAAGATTAGTCGGGCACAGAGACCTAAGCGACCTAGTCCACTCACCGCGCCTGCAGGGTCTTCCTTCTGTTTAGAGCGGTTATGACGAACCAGGAACAGGCCAACCACGATGCTTCCTACGCTCGCCAAAATCGACATGGAACTCGCAATTTGGGCGGGAGACAGAAAAATCTTGAGCGTGCTTGCACTCTTCATCTCGGCGTTATTAACATTGGAAATGACCACGCCAGTGATGGCGAGGAACCCGACATTTGCTGTAAGCATCACGGTTGACTTGAATGTCAATCGTGTGAGGCTTGAGAATTCTAGTTTGGATGCAGCACCATGACATACCCAGAGAATCAGCTCTTCCCACTCTCCTACTAATTTGGACATGAAGTTTTTCCAGACCGTCTCAATGATGATTTCATCCGTCCACAGTTTTTTAATATCCTGTAGATGAACCTCCGGCGCCAAGAAAAGCATCGGGGAAAGTAACGTGATAAGTAGCGACCTTTTTTGTATTTCCCCGGAGTAGACCGTCTGGTTCCTGATCAATCGGGCGTGCTGCTGTCCGTGGATATATAGGAACCTCCAGTGTGCTGAACACGTGCGTTTGTCAGTGAACGACAAATGTCAGTGATATTCTGGATTTACCGAAAAAAGAAAGGAGTCGGGCTTGGTAAACACGTCTCGTAAGTAACAAAAGACCAAAGTCAAACCTATTCTGTGACTCACTGACGCCAGCAGTGTGGTACACCACACAAGCACCGGTCTCAGACTCTGTGTTACAAAGTCAGTAGCACTCAGCGTCTCGTAGCGCTTCGGCGTACCCTTGGCCTTTCGTACAAGCTTGATCATCTTCTGCATGGTGTCATCATCGTATGGTAGAGTCGAAGTCTTTGAGGTCATGACATCTGTGGTACCAACCGTTGAGTTTTATCGTTATCGTGAAGGAACGGCCAGAGACATGTAGTTACCTATGCATCCATGCGACAAGATCCCAACGAGTTCATCGTAAACCGCGGGTTGAAGATAACGATCATTAAAAACGGCTGGAAAGAGAGACCAATGGGTCCTAAAAATAGAACATCAATTAAGATCTAGGCTCCTAAAATAATCAACGCACCAATAAAGAGCCTCTAATCGATGTTCTGCACACTAGATCAGCGGGAACGGTGACGAAATTGAAGATGAAATCCGTGACGTACGGACGTGGGCAGGTGAGGTGACACAGAAAACCTCAGATATCATGTGGTTCGCGTCGCACACATCGAGCCAGAATAAGCATCGGGTTTCGTGGCAGGCATAGTAATAAGACCACTGTATCCGCCCAAATTCTGTGGGCATGATGTCAAGTACCAAGTCATAGTTGTTTGATGGGATTATTAATTCTTCGTGACGTATAATCCACTGTAGATACTGATAGAACGCTTCCATCTCCTCCTTCAACTCGAAGTTGTGCATATCTGTGTCAGTGAACAACCTCTTCGATCGTGGGTTGGTTACAACTGAGTACTTATAAGGGTAATAATGCACGCACCTTGTCTTTATCGTAGAAATAAAGGGCTCCATCCGGGTGGGTGGCTGGTATCCAAGGAGCACAGTCTACTACTTCGGGTGGGCCTTGCTCAGGATCAATTGGGACGCTGGGGGTCTCCATTAGACATTGGTGACTATTCAGGTCGCATACATACTGAGGAAACGTCGTTGTCAAGGGTTGAATATCGTAATTTTTCCTAACGCGGGGTCTGCCAAAAGACGTGAGAGGTTGATGAAGCAATAATATTATATACTTGCACCGTGACTTTCTTTGAGTATCGTGGAATTTGTTCTGAGACTATCAACTGCAGAAAACGATCAGGAGGTATGTCAAAGTCGGATATCGGAGAAGTGGCCGTAGGAGTGAGTTGGGATGATTCGTCGAGTAAGTCGGAGGGGAGGGAAGCGGGTGATGAATGGACAGTGGGAGAGCCTGTAGAGTACGGCTCCTCTGAGTCCGGTGGTGGTGAGTTGGCCAAGTGGCTACGAGCAAGCGATTCTGTTGACGGTTTCTCGATTCTCACAACTACACTCGTCGAGGACTGTCCTTTGTGATGACCGTAGACACCTGATGGGCTTGGCGACGCGTGTGAATGGGGGGAAACTTCGAGATGGTCTGTCGATGGTCCAGATCCAAACTGGCGATGAGTTGCTTTGGGGTTTCCTTTCGGCTGGCCAACTTGAAGCGGTGCATGCAAGGATTCGTGGGAATGTGATTGGATGATAGCGAGCCTGTCACTGGCGCGGCTGTGGATGCTGAAGCTGGTACAGCTGCGGTTAGATCTAGAGTATATGAACGCATCAAGCATCGATGTCGGGTATGCCTGGAGGCGATCATTCTGAGGCTTTGCGGTGAGGTTGGCGGGTGCCGGATGAGCGGCGGATGAGCCTGCCAGTTGAGTCGCGCTCGGGTGGCGGGCCGACGCTGGAATGTTACTGCAGGCAACCACATCCTTGACCACATCTAAACGAGCCTCAGTGCCAGGAAACGAACACTGAGCCCCCCCGGCTCTCTGAAATGTACCCTTCCCATCGTTGCTCGGGCGCCAAATCCTCAACTTGCGAGCGAGGAAAGCTAAAAACGGGGGCCAGTATTTGAAGCAACGATTGAATCCCCTTGTGAAGCGTAGCTTGCATATAAATTTGAGGAAAACTTGGAGTAATACGGAGGCCATGCGAAGTGTGCAGAACTCATAGGGTCAAGGAGCAAAGGCCATGGCGGTGTCCGTGCCACAACACACTGGCAGATGCCTCGTGCCCACATACAGTTCAGTGCACTGCAGTGCACAGCCAGCCCACTTGGCGTGCTTACCACGCGTCCGGACATCCCGTGTTAGAAACTTCAAATTTATTGTTTTCTTGTCCAATCACATCCACATTATTGCCAAAGGTACCGCATCCTTCCCTTTGAACCTTGTGGCCTACACCACTGCATTTATGCTCACTTACCAACCTGTTGAGTATTCTCGACACGTCTACCGGCATCGAGTTCCACTGTTCCAGAGAGGTATAGACGAGGTGCATCATGCGCGAAAGTGTAATCAGTCAGACTACAATTGGATCCGAGCCACTCGTAATGTTGTTGAGAGCCCGGAAGTCGCTTCCGTACAGCCAAGGGACTGGTTGAGGAGGCCGAGCGGGGCAACTAGTCATTACGCAACGATATAGTGTCCGCCACAACCCGTACATTGGGAGTCAGCTGGGCGCTCAAGGACGAACGACCAAGTAACTTAGAAGGGAGGGGGAGAGACGCACAGGCGCCGCGGTGAACTATCAGGTCGCCGTTGACGATGCTCGGGAATTCGATGGTTCGCGGCGATGTCGGGGATGCCGTGACCAGAAGCGTTGCATCAAGTACAAGGTACGAATGAGTTAGGTCAGGTCAGGTCACAAAAGCGAAAGCACCCGTAAAAGCCTTGATGCCCGTTGCCAAGGTCCTAGAGAAGATGGACACGGACTGCTCCTGGTAGCTCGTGCGAAGAAAGTGGTCCGAGAAGCCGCGGCCGGGGAGACTCGCTGCGATCTCCGGCTCGTAGCCCGTCGTTCCGTCGACGGTGGTGACCCAGGGACCTACCTAAGCACGGCGATATGGTGAGTATCCTGGACCCGCACTTCCGATCCGAGAGGAAAAACGCCATGCGTCAGGTTGGAAAATTTGGGCCTGAGCCACCGTTGACCTCTACGACGGTGAAGGTCGCATCCTCCGCATCGAGGAGGTATGTCCACTAACGCCGCTAAGTCCGCTGGGCATGGATAATCTCTATATTCCGTAATCCCGAGGGAGACAAAGCGTCGCTGGCACGACACTAGCACGTGCCCTTGCAGCGCGTAGCCGACAGTGTGGACAATGCCAGTGGCCTCACTCCCCTCGACGTACCTGTAGAGCTGGTATGACGGAGAGTGCTGGCTTGGGTCACATACAAGCCTTCTAGCATCAATGTGTCGCCGCCGTGTGTCATGGAGATGGACGAGGGAGGGTACACCGGGGTGTTCAAGCCAGGAATTGACGAGCTCTAGCGTCTCTGGGTTCGGAGCAACCTGCCTCTTGGGAAGGCCTGCACCGGATTCGCACTGGGGCAGTGGCACATGTGAGTACGTGCACGAGCGAAGGAATGATTGGGGATGCGCTTTGGACGCCTGGGGCTGCCAGTGCTGACCTCTGTATAGGGCACGTTGGTCAAGGTATTCTCACTGGGGGGCTTGAGCGCAATGTATAGGTCAAATGTGGTGCCAGAAGGCGAGCGGCCAAGGCCCTCCCAGTTCTTCAGGACGGCGTTCCAGGAGTATTTCGTGCGCGTGTCGTCCAACGTGGTGAGAGGGCTTCGCAAGGCTGGCAAGAGGAACAGCGGCAAGGACAGAGTACAGAGATACAATGGTAGCGCATCATTACAGGAAGTCACCGAGATGATTTCTACGATACAATGAGTCCGTGAGGTTGAGAAGAAGGCCCGAGATTCAGAGTAAGGACTAGAACAATGTGAGAGCCTTTACGGTATTTCTACTTTGGAACTAAATTTGAGGGTAGAAGTGATGACCGGTACCGATGACCGCGGGTTGCTTTGAATTTTGATGCTGGAATGAATAGGACACGACCAGACTGAGACCGAGTTGAAATAGTCCAACCAAGTTCAAAACGAAGTAATGTGGTCGCATGGTATTAGGACGAACTTCGTGCACTTATCGGGTGGGGTGCTGATCCAGACTTACACCTCTACCGAGATGCTGGATCCAGGTAGTAGGACGTTTTCAAAGAGAGTATTTGGAGTCACGTGAACTCCGAACTCGCCCGCCTGGTAGCACGCTGCAGATGGACAAGCAAAAAGGTGTGACAATAGACACTAGTAGTATACGAGATCCTAAGGCTATACGACAGACAATACTTAACAAGAGCGAGGAAAGAAATGTACGGAAGGGGAGGATGGAAAGCATGTAGTAGTATCCACTGCAGTAGTAAAGCGTGTGGTGCGTCAATCGCCACTCTTAAGACAGTGCAGCGATGTTCCCCCCGCTCCGAGGGCCCCCTTCGCCTTCTGCGGTAGCATTACCTTGCAGCTCGGTTGCGCGCAGT
>JAKELH010000768.1:0-30737 GCA_021525015.1 Lactarius pseudohatsudake | reverse complement strand
TCGTCGGCTTCGGTTTGGTCGTCTTCTTCCCCGCTTGTTTCGGAGGGTGCGGGCGTGCGAGGTTCCGAGGTGCTTGGTTCTTCTTCCGGTCGTCCGTCGATTTGTCCCCACTGTTCTCGGTTGGGTAATCCTCTTGCGTCGATGTCGCAGTTGAAGTTCCTTCCTGCTGGTCGTACTGCGTCCCACCTGTTGTCGACCGGGTTCCACGTAATCTCCACCCAGCAAACGTTTTCGAAGTTGAACTCAACTGGTCGGTATCGGGTCGGTCCCGCTGCAAAGTCAACGAAGTATCCGATGTCTCCGCGGTACTCTCTCCACCGTGCTGCTCCTAGAAATTGTACTGGCACATTGCGATCTCCTCTTCGTTCGGAGGAGTATGTGCGAAAGTTGGTCCAATGGTCTCGAGTCGTGAACGCCACGATGAAGGGATTCTGGTCTTAATGTAACGCCGCCACTGGCGTAAGTCCGACTTGGACAGCGAAAGGGCGTTTCGACGACTTAGCGAATTCTCGCGACTCTGGGGTCACGTGACACGAATACACGGCCTCCGAATGCACGTGATCGTAAAGGGCACTAGGGCGTGTTCCACTAGGCGTTCGCGAAGGCCGACTTGCTCTACTTGAGACAAGCGGACGAGATAGCAGACACTGAGAGAGAACACAAGAAGAGGATGCGTGATGGCTATTGAAGAAGACCAGAATGAGGACTTCTGGTCTTCGCATCGTACTACTTATACATGACTGAGGCAGCTTTAAAGCTCCTCCCGAATCCGAACGACTAGTAGCGTAAGTAGCTCGAACCCTACTACCGCTACTACTAGGAATGAGTCATAGCACCACCACAAGCATGTGATACTACGACGGCTGACTGATGCAAGTCCATGACTGATTACTACTTACTAAGGGAGTCATCACCGTATAGTAAGCGTCCACAAGCCGAATCGTGACACGCAGCGAGGGGTAAGGGTACCCGTCCGAACGGATAAGGGTCAGTAAAGGGTCACAAGGGTATAGAACCCTTGTGACCCGTGCACTCAGAAGTACCTATTGTCTTTTTTGGTTCAGATACCGTTAGCACGCGTATTTAATACAGTCATTGTACTACTTGTAAGCTATAAATGACCCTCCCTATCCCTCTCCGAACCTGTTGTTGACTTCGCTGGCGTTGGTGTTGATGTCGTGGTGTCACGGTGCCGAGTCGGTGTCGTAGCGCCGCAGCGCCGTGTCGGTGTCGTGGCCAAGCGGCGCTGCGTTGGTGTCGTGGCCAAGCGGCGCCACGTTGGTGTTGTGGCCAAGCGGCGCCGCGTTGGTGTTGTGGCCTCTCTGCGCCGAGTCGGTGTCGTAGCGCCGCAGCGCTGTGTCGGCGTCGTAGCGCTGCGGCGTCGTGTCAGTGTCGTGGCCTCGTGGCGCCACCTTGGTGTCGTGACCTTGCAGTGCTGCGTCGGTGTCGTGGCCTCGCGGCGCCGAGTTGGTGTTGTGGCCTTGCGGCGCCGCGTTGATGTCGTGGCCTCGCAGCGCCGAGTCGATGTCGCGGTGTTGCTGCGCTGTGTTGGTATTGTAGCGTCACAGCGGTGTTGTAACGCCGGGGCACCGTGTCGGTGTTGTAGCCTCGCGGCGGTGCCGTAGCGCTGGGACGCCGTGTCGGTGTCGTGGCCTCGGGTGTCGTGTCCTCGCCGTGTCACCTTGACGTCGTAGGGTCGCCGGACCAAGTCGGTGCCATAACCTCGCGGCAATCCCGTAAGGCTGGGACGACGTGTCGGTGTCGGTGTCGTGGCCTCGCCGCGCCGTGTTGGTGGTGGCAGCTCCCGGCGTGCGGGCGGTAAGGTGGCCCAGCGAGACCCTGTTTAAAACCTAGAAAGAAAAAAAGTTGTAGTTAGTCATAGGTTAGTTGAAAACAGGAAATAACTTAGCTTGAGGGTCCAGTCGACGAGTGATGGTGTCGGATTGTCGTCGTATCGACGCTGACAGTCAGCGTTGAACGTGAATGCTGACATGTTGCAGCAGGTCCGGTCCGGTAAGTTGTGTACCCGCAAAAACCCGCGAACCCGTGACACGGGTAACGGGTTTTGTGAGGGTCACGAATTCCGTACCCGTACCCGTACCCACCCCCTGGGTACAGAAACCCCTGCCATTCACTAGGGCCAGTAGTATTATTACGCACTAGGTAGCTGTAGTAATCTAACAAACTCTGTTTCCTACTACTATATTGAATCCATCTAAGTGAGGGGGAACGACTGAGGGAGCGAGCGCTGGCACAGTTGGGGAGGCGTTTGAGGCGATACCGATGATGGTGGTGAGGTTGAGGCCAGGCAAAAGGCCTTGGGGGTATTGGGAAGGGGAAAGGTTGTCGTCAAAGCTTTGACGCATGCTCGTTTGATTCCTGTAGGAGCCCCCAGATCCCTGGCCTAGGCTCAGGTTCCACAAGGCAGATGCCACACCGCGCACCGCCATCCGCTCGTGAGTCTTGAGATGGCGCCTCTCGTCCGTCACACCGTTGCGTGTCGGTCGGTCTCCGTGTCTCTGTGCACCATGATGCGGCAAGTAGGCATCT
This sequence comes from Lactarius pseudohatsudake, assembly GCA_021525015.1. Taxonomy (NCBI): domain Eukaryota; kingdom Fungi; phylum Basidiomycota; class Agaricomycetes; order Russulales; family Russulaceae; genus Lactarius; species Lactarius pseudohatsudake. The sequence continues at coordinate 28,187 of JAKELH010000768.1, read as the reverse complement.
GCAAAGTTGAAGGAGGCGCTGGGGTGATGCCACACTTGGCGGGCAGGACGCGGATGAAGGAGAGGTTGTTGCGCTCGGCCCAGTGCTCGATCAGAGTCGATCTTAGCGCAGGTGGCAGTGACGCGGAGGAAGTTGGGGTTGGCGGGGACACCATGCGTGGATGGCGCACATGTGCTCGTCAAGCGCATGTTGAGGCTGTCTGCTAGCTGGTGGATGGACAAGGTAAGACGTTGGAGGTGATGGGAAAGGGAGGAGGGGCACGCACCACGGCCGCTTTAGCTCTGTGGATTGTTGTGTTTGCGTTCGACCCACGCTGAACACGTCAACTGCCACTGCGCTCTGGGCCTATATGGCGCGACGTGGGTCACGGAGCAGCTCAACGGTGTCTGCAGATGGGGCACGACAGTCTGGCGGTGCACTTGGTGGGGCCCCAGATTTCGCGTGGCCAGAAGAAACGGTGCAGGTTGGCGTCCTCACAGAAGTTGCAGATCGTGTCCCAGAAACTAAGACGAGGTTTGGTCAGCATTCGAAATCAGAGAGATGGTGGGTGGGCCCACATGGGATCGAGGTGTAGGAGCCCTTCTACAACGCGTGGTCCGGAGCGCAGACGCATGTGTCACACATGTCACGTTCACCTCCTGGGGGTTGTGGAGCATCGCAAGCAGTTGCACAGGCCTCTGCAGGGCCCAAGGTGTTATATATGCGTATGCAGCAACTGCAGGCACATTGGCATCAAAGGACTAAGGCAGCACATAAGTGCAACAAGGTTGGGAACCAAAATGGTGGCCAGACTCAGAAACTTGAATGGTCATGCTGCCGACTCATGCATGTTTCTGCACAGTATGAAACTTTGCACAGATGGCTGCCTTGGCCAGTAATGCACTGTTGCTGAGTCACTAAAGCTGGGTGAAAATGCAGCACACTAGGGAGCATGAGAGATAAGCTGCAACTGAGCCCTGGCTTGGAGATTGGTGTTCGGTTGCCACTCCAGGTACAAGCACATCTCACGCCCCATCTGGCTGATCTCTTGGGGAGCTCACGCCCCATCTGGTTGATCTCTTGGGGAGCTCGGTGTTCAGTTTCCACTCCAGGTACGAGCACATCTCACGCCCTATCTGGTTGATCTCTCAGAGAGCTCGATGCTCCAGGTACGAGCACATCTCATGCCCCATCTGGCTGATCTCTCAGGGAGCCTTGGGGAGCTCACGCCCCATCTGGTTGATCTCTTGGGGAGCTCGGTGTTCAGTTGCCACTCCAGGTACAAGCACATCTCACACCCCATCTGGCTGATCTCTTGGGGAGCTCACACCCCATCTGGTTGATCTCTCGGGGAGCTTGGTGTTCAGTTGCCACTCCAGGTATGAGCACATCTCACGCCCCATCTGGTTGATCTCTTGGCTTGTAGATTGGTGCCAGTGTTCAGTTGCCACTCCAGGTATGAGCACATCTCATGCCCCCTTGGTGTTCAGTTGTGTACTAACACTGCCACAGGTGTTAGTCTGACTTGCATCTGTAACTGCAGTAGGTGTTCGGAGCTGTTCGGAGCTGTTCAAGGACACTCCGAACAGCTCTGAACAGCTCTGAACACCTAATTGTGTTTACAGATGTTGGACTTTTGAAAGGGTGATCACAACTTAGCAAAGCAAAGATACATGACCTTCAAAGGCACATTATCAGATAAGGCACCAGGGCTGGCTCCACCAGGCACACAAGTAGAAGAACAACTTGTTCAAGAAGAAGCAAGTGGGCAATGAGACTCACGATGAGAAGAGGAAACAGGATGGCAATTGAAGAAGACCAAGATTGTGAATCTTGGTCTGAGTCGATATGAGGCAGCTTTGAAGCTCCTTCCAAAACACCAAGATGAATCACGTAAGTAGCTTGAACCCTACTACCACTATCCTAGGAATGAGTCATAGTACCTCCACAAACATGTGATACTATGGCTGACTGAGACAAGTCCATGACTAACTGCAACTTACTATCCAAGTCATAACAGACTAGTAAGCATCCCTTGAAGCGTCCACAACTCTGAATGTAACAAGTCGCCACTTCAGGTATGAGCACATCTCATGCCCCATCTGGTTGATCTCTCAGGGAGCTTGGTGTTCAGTTGCCACTTGTCACAGACAGACTTGTGGACGATTACTTATCGGTGATGACCCTGTTCATAAGTAGTAATTGCTGAAATGCACTGTGAGCCCAACTTGCGGGGGAGCATCCAGCACGGGGATCCCGGCAGGACCGGATCGGGCCGGTGGCCCAGGGTATCTGTCTCACCTCAGCGCAAGCGGCCCCACGCTCTAATCTTTGGACACTGCGGTTTTTGGCTGCTACTGTACTTCCACCTCATCTCCCCACTCCTTCACAGTTCGATAGCCATTGTATTCAGGACACCTTCTCGGATCAAGCGTGAGCACGCCGAGCCCTGCATCACGAAGGCAACACAACACATGTATCCTACCTTGCCGCCTCAATCGCAACTTATCGCATTACTCCTTTGCCTCAATTCCTTTTCTACCCCATTCCCATGATGTGTTGCTATGTCCTTATGCCTCAATCCACCCCTTGTGACCCCATGTCTTGACGACGTGTTCGTATATTCTGTGATACCTTATGATAGTGTTGCGGGAACTCGCGGCTATTCCCGGCTTAGCCGAGAGCCATAGCCGGCTTGTACATAGCCGGGTGTAGCCGAGCCCGGACTCAAATCCCAATTTGGTTGGGTCTGTTTCGGCTTTGCAACGCTCCAGTCTTGGCTCGCCAGGTGGCTAAGCCACTTACAAGCAGTGAAAGTCGCGTCGCAGAGTGCGAACTGCGATTCAACCCAATCACCTCCTCGTACAGAGCACCCAGCGCCGCTCCTTCTTTTTTTTTTTGTTTTTTTTTGGATCCAAGCACCGCTTCTTCATCATGGCCACACGGTCCACACCCCCAAACTCAAACAACGTGCCCACTGGCATATCCCTTGGGACTCCAGTACACACTCGCAGTTCGACTACTGGCTTTCTCGACACAAAATACCTCATGCGAGATGAGATCTATAATGCCATGTCACATGAAATGTCCCCTTTTTTTCTTGGTCCCATGCCTCCTCAATTATTTCTCTCTACTTTTCTTCCGAGTTCGAAAGCGCCGTCCTTCAAGTTCAAAGTGGGCATGTTTGATGCTCTAGCCAGCCTTCGGACTGAGGCTCTCATGTACAAGGTATTTGTGAGTAATTGATCCCTCTCAGAGCTTTTTCGGTACTGAAAAGAATCCCTCAGATTGACATCGTTCAACCATACCTCAAGACACTCTATATTCGCGACACATCACGTTCACCAGACAGGGCTACCACCAGCCTGTCAGTTTCCCTTTCACCCGATTGTACAGTTTACGACCAAGCGCACAAAAACGTCATCGGAGCCAATTCCGCTGTCAGCGACATCTGGATCGAATTTAAAAGCAAAGCGGAGGAAGACGCCTTCTTGGTCAATTTCCCAGACGGAGGACAGTCCGTTTCAAGTTCCAATCGACTCATGAACCAAGGTCCGAAAGGGGTCTCGACAGCCGGACAGATCACTGCGTACGCGGCTCTGCAACTTGACTGCCAGTTCCATACGCATGTTTTCAGTATCCTTGTCGTCGAGGATTACGCACGACTTATTCGATGGGACCGGAGTGGCGCAGTCGTCACCGCACCCATCTACTACCGACGAGATCCCGAACTATTAGATTTTTTTATCCGTTACGACCAAGCAGGGAGACAGGAGCGAGGACACGACAACAGCATTCGCAAAGCCACACCAGAAGAGACTCTGAAGGCTGTTACTGCTGATGATCAATTCCGTATTACTCAGGACCTCTTCGTCGTCACCATCCCTCGTCATACATACGAGCCTGAGTCAGGTTGCAGGCAACTTCATCATCAAACCACCTGTTTGCCGACTTTATACGCCTCCTGGCCGCGCGACCCGTACCTCCATTGCCTTTGATATCGAGAGGAACTCTGTCGTCTTCTTCAAGGATTCTTGGAGGGTCGCCTGCGATGGAATGGAGAGAGAGGGCGACATCTACAAGACTCTTAATAACGCGGAGATACCCAATATCCCTCACTGCGCAGCCTCCGGTGACGTTGGCGTGGACACCTACCACTCTACATGTACTGGCCGATTTGCTAACGAACCTTGGGCGCTGAAGTCTACACACGAATTCACTCGTCACCGTCACCATCGATTAATTCTTGACGATGTTGGCAAAAAATTAAATACCTTTCGATGCAGTAGGGACATGGTACGTGCCGTTCACGCGGCATTGGTCGGTGTGTATATGGCCCTCTTTACTGTTGACTGCTGATCGACTATTTTTCTAGCTCACAGGGACGCTTTCGAGAAGTGCAAGATCCTTCATCGCGACATCAGCCCCAACAACATATTATTGACAGAGAGCGCTGACTTCGATGGTGGGTTACTCATCGACTGGGACCTTTGTAAACAGGTCGACCCGGGTGATCCATCTGCAGGGAGTGCTCGCCAGGCCGCCCGTACGGTATGTTATTCCAGTCCTTCCACCCAGCACTTTCTTAACGATGACTGTTTTGCAGGGTACGTGGCAGTTCATGGCGGCGGACCTCATCGAGAACCCCAACATTAATCAAACTTTCGTTCACGACATCGAGTCTGCCTTCTTCGTCTTACTGTGGATGGCTCTCCACTATCTCCATTGCAGTTGGGGTGTGGATGGCCTATCTAGCTTCGTCGACACAGTCTTCAATCCACAGGTCTACGGAAACACGGGAGGACTGACGAAACTCATGTTCATGCGTGGTGACCAAGAACTGAACAAACTCAACTTTACTGACAACGTCCCTCTCGCGGGGCTACTGCGCAATTTGAAGGAGTTACTCTCCGTTCGTCATAGGGATCGGCCAACTTACGCTCACAAGTCCAACATAAAGGATGTGATCCATCAAGCTCGGGGAATCGAACCAACTTCGAAGCTGGCCGCTGTCGATGATCAAGCATTCAAAAGTGTACTGGCAGACTACGAATTTTATATGTCGGCCCTCGACAATCACACTTCCGCTATCCTCACCATCAAACAAGCCATCGATAAAGAGAACGCTTGGCCAGCCTTTGAACCTGCCAATAGGCAGAGGCTTCTTCTCTCACATGCAGTGAAGCGGGGTTTACGTTCGGGCTCCAAGAGATGCAGGGAAGCCGCACTGGAGTGTGAAGGTGGAGACCTCATGGAACGGCAGTCCTTGCCAAAGCGAAAGAAGATCCTTCCAAAGCGAAACAAGTCCCTGTAATTGATCGCTTCGCGTTTTTTTATGTACTGTATCACTCATGTCTTAGTGTCTGTTGTAATTCCTCACGTTGCGTGCAATGAATATCGGCAGTCCCTTCGATTGATCGCATCGCGTTTTTTTATGTATCACTCATGCCTCACATTCCCCCGTGCGACTTGCAGAATTCGGCGGTCCCTTTAATTGATTGCGTCGCGGTTTTTTTTATGTATCACTCCATGCCTCATGTTCCTCTGTCCATCCTCCGTCCAATGACTCTCAGAATTTCGGCAAGGTCCGAGCGTTCGCTTATAGCGGAGGCCCACTTTTGTCCCCCTCGACGACATCAATGCCCCCCCGACGTGTTCCCAAGGCTCCGAAAGCAAAGGCCGTCAACGACGTCCCCTCAGACCCACAGGAAGGCTCTCCAGCTCCAGCAGCCCCAGGTACCCTCTGGTCCTTTGACTGGCCAGGCTCGGCGTACTCATTCCCGTGTGCCGGTGAGTTCGATAACTCAGCTTTGAAGATTATGGCCCTGGAAACTACCACTAGTCTACTGTTACGAAGACCAAAGCTGCCAATGATATCCCCGCTGGCACAGACCCTCAAGACTCTTCAACTCCTGCTGCTCTGGTGCCCTCTCATCCGACTGGCCAGCGTCGGTCTACTCGGACACGTCTGCCGGTGAGTTCGATATCATTCTAACATTGCATCGACGACTACAAACCTGCACTTAAGCCTGTTGACGACGACGACGAAGAATTCGAGCTTCCCGACGTTGATAGCGACAGTCCCGAGGTTGAGCCAACGCTTGATCTCTCAAAAGGATTCCTTACCCCACAATCTACTACTCTTGGCACCTTAGACTCCGACACTTTGCCTCCGGTCAGCGATATGGAGCACTTTTTTGACGAATTTTATAATGAGGATGGCGAGATGATGAGACGATGCAATGCGTGTTTGTAAGCCATCTCATTTTGTATTACTGGTGCCGTGGTTTTGACGAAGCACTAGGAAGGAGGGCCTTAGTGAAGAGAATGCGCATTCTTATGGCCCGAAGACGGGTAGTAGTAACCTTCGGAAACACTTGCTTGTGAAGCATAAGGCCTTGTACATGGACGCTGCCAAGACGCACAACTGGAAGCACAAGTCTTTAGATATGCAAGCCAAGCCTGCCAACCTGGGAGACACGCCTGAGCGTGTGCTTCCGGAGTACAGTTATAACGTATTCATCCAATATCTCATTCGCTTCATCGTCGCGGATGACCAGGTAAGCGTTTCCCTGCTTGACTTCCATCTTAACTTCATCTTTCTCGAACCCAGTCACTTCGTGTGGTCGACTGCCCTGAATTTCGTGATATCTGTTGGCTTCTCCGACCACAACTTGAACACATCCCGCATCGTGACACAATACGTGAACGAATTACCGTTGAATGGGGGCACGCCTTCAAGGAATTGCGCGCTGAACTCGCTGTAGGTTATCTCCTTGGTGCTGAGTGACGACGAAGTTATATTAACCTGTAACCGTAAGAAATCGTGTGGTCGGATAAGTTTCACCGCGGATATCTGGTCAAGCGCGTCCTTAACCCCATACCTCGCCGTAACATCGCACTGGATCGCACGGACTCCTAACAATAATCTCTCTCTGAAAGCCGCTTTAATTGGCTTTCATCGCCTCACGGGTGCACATACGGGTACAAACATTGCTGAGGCCATCTTGTCTCTCATTGATCGCGCCCATATTACATCAAAGGTATGTGGCCGTGTATCGAAACCAACAACCTTACTGAACACTGTAGATCGGGCATTTCACTCTTGACAACGCCTCAAATAATGCGGCCGCTATGAAAGAGTTGGAGAAATTGCTTGCCGCCGAGCGCGAGTTCACATTCGATCATCTTAACAATCGTATCATGTGCTACCCCCACGTCATCAACATCTGCACCGCCCACATTGTCGCCGCAAGTACTCGAGTCAGCAGGAAATACCTGGATAGTAACGGTTTGGATGGTGATGACGATGACGATTTTGATCCTATTTACCCTCGTCATCACACGGGGCCTGAACTTGATGATGAGTTCATCGCATCGCAGCCGCCAGAGCGTCGAGCATGGCTTGGGAGTCTGAAAAGCGATCCCGTCAAACGTGTTGCGGATATTGTCCGCTACATACGTGCATCGGATGCCAGAAAGCAGACATTCGCGGGGATCGTCCGGCTCTGTACCAAGGATGACCCTGAGTTATGCAAAAATAAGCCACTCGAACTCATTCAGCATGTCAAGACTCGATGGGATTCGGTTTACCTCATGCTTGAACGTTTCCGTTTTCTTCGAAAGGTAAGTTAGATGTCCTCATGAACGGTCAGTACTACTAATTCTAGACATTAAGGCCGTAGATATGTATTTTGCTAACGACTCGGCCATCGAGTCTATGAAGTTAAGCACTACCGACTGGGAGCTGCTAGAGGGCATAGAAGTCGTCCTTGAGGTACGTTCTCCAAACACCCTTCACACGTCACATTGACCTAATTACAACCACGAGGCTGCACACGTGGTCCTGCAAACTATGTCGTCTGAATCAACGCCGGTCTTGTGCGGTGCCATTGCTAGTTTCGAACTACTCATGACTAAATGGGAACGACTGGGCGAGGAACACCCGGAACTACGGTATTGGACACAGATCGGTTTGGTTTGGGCGCGAAAGTACTACAAGCGGATGGACGATACTGACGCCTACAGTCATTGCCCTGGGTGAGTTTCCGTTTTCCGGGTTATATAGTCGCTGAGTCGCACGACACAATTGGCTCTGCAGTCCTCAATCCTTCCATACGTTTCTCATGGATCCAGCGCGAGTGGGATTCAGAATACATCGAGAGGTCTAAACGGATCATGCTCAACCTCGCAAGTATTTGACTTTTTTTTTCCCATTCTTGCATTAACCATCTGTCCCAGATGCGCAAGTATCGCGAACAAGACCCGTCTATTGTGCAGCCCGCTCAAACCGTTGCCCGTCCCAAGCTTCCATCGTACGCGAAGACAGTCGACGCGCTTCAAACTCAAAGATCACCCTATTTACCCCAGGCTCGATAGTTCAGAACCGATGGGGGCTGTTGACGACGAATTTGCAAAGTACATCTCGGGTCCATTGACGTCGGACAAGACCGACATCCTGGTCTACTGGGAGGTAAGTCCCATGTGCCCACTCAATCACGTTAGCACCGACGACTCGTGCTACCGTCAGGCCCACAAGTCAGAATTCCCTACCCTCTTCGCCATCGCCATGGACTACCTTCCGATTCAGGCGTCTTCTGTCCCATGCGAGCGTGTGTTCTCATCAGCTTCGGAGACCGATACCAAGAAACGAAATCGGATCACCGCGGCCTTAATGGAGGCTCTGCAAATGCTGAAGTTCATGCTGAAGAAGCAGCGTCTAGACTTTATGGCCGGTTGGATGACCCCGGAAGATGCGATGCTGGGAGCGACCAGGACGGAGGAAGACTCTCAGCCGATGATCACGCTCGATTCTTTGTTGGATGGGGACGTCGAAGCGGCAAGGGATGAGCTACTTGGTGATGATATGAAGAACTACGACACTTGAACTCATACATATTACATTCCCGATACTTGTACCTCGATAAGCTCTGAAATCGCAATGATAGATCATAGATGCTCTCTTATTGGTGGGAAACTGTGGGAATGTCCTGTCTGAGTTCTAACTAGCACTGACCGTTGTTTCTCCCTCGTTTTTCTCACCGTTTTCCGTTTTCACCCTCTCACTTAAATCTCTGTTTTTTTTCTTCTTTTAATTTGTACTTCTGGGGTCGACCCAAAAATTCCTATCTTCCATGTCGGATTCAGACAGGACACATCTAAATAGGCAGCAGCCTAGTGTAGTTCGCATACGTGGAAGGTATAGAATGGGGAAGTTACTGGGCTGTGGCACTTCCGGTGAGCCATTCTGATTCAGGCCTTTCAATTTTTCTCAACCCTCTAGGGGATGTCTACCTAGGACGGGATATCAAAACGGGGCAGGACGTCGCCCTCAAACTTGAACATATCCAAACGCGAACTCCTAGGCTCTATCATGAGCATACCTGTCTACAGAGGCCCTTGCTAACGTGCCAGGCATCCCTGCCGTGCATTGGTATGGTAGAGAGGTCCCCTACAACGTGATGGTTCTCGATCGCCTCGGCCTTACGTTAGAAGAGGCGATAACCAAGTGCCACGACATAAACTTGGTGTTCTCGTATGCCAACCAAATGGTATTTTCCGTCTGATCCGCGCTCCGGATATATAGCTCATAGACCCGCTCTTTTTACAGCTTTCATGTCTTGAATCACTACACGAACGAAGCTACATCCATCGAGACATCAAACCTACAAACTTCATGACAGGCATTGGGGAGCTGAACAGCCGGGTATTTCTGATTGACTTCGGCTTGGCTCAACGCTTTCGTGATCCCTCTACCCGTCGACACGTTCCGCTGGTTTCTGGACTCAAGATCGTGGGCACCATCACCTTTACCTCAATCAACAGTCATTCAGGGAAGACGCAATCACGCCGCGACGATCTTGAATCACTTGTCTATTGTATAGTCTACTTATGTCGTGGTTGCTTACCTTGGCAGGACATCATCAAGGGGCGTTCCGTTGAGCAGTATGGAGCGTCCGTTCTCGAAAAGAAGATCGCCTCGATCAATACTCTTTGCCAAGGCCTACCTGCACCCTTCCTCACATTTACAAAGCATATCCAATCGCTCGGCTTCGATGAGAAGCCGCAGTACGACTACCTCCGCACTCTCCTCACGCAATGCTCGGCTCATGGATCGAATGAGGACGCGTCAAACCCCGTTACCGCAACACCTTCCTTCAGCAAACATAGCCTCCCTGCTAACTGCTCCTTGCCATCCAGCGGCCGAATGTGAGTCATATTTTTGTTACTCGGTGTCGCCTGAGTTGATGACGAGAACGCGCAGTTTACGTTCATCTGGACGCTCGGCAAATGTTCCCATGATTACAAGGTCATTGTTGGCGCGTTGAGGGTGTATTTTGACTGGACATATACCTTGCATGTTGTATCCTTCCCCTGTAGTTTGTATATCTTGCTACGGCGCTATGTAGGGACTTTTAAAAATTTAGTTACATTTCGCACACGGCTTATTGTTTCGAGCGGGTGGCTCGAAGCAAATTAGCCGTGAATTTTAGCCGGGGCTCGGCTCCAAATGTAAGCCCACATTATGGGCTTGCATGGCTCGGCTCGGGCTAGCTCTGGCTCCCGGAGCCCCGCAACACTACCTTGTGATTATCTCGCGCCTCTTATTTACAAATTATGGATGCTGCAGTAGTATAAAATGTACTCTGTATGGACTGGAATTGACTATCCTATTGTTCTCGAAACCGTCCGAGTACTTTCGCGCTCTCAAAACCCTCAAGTCCTCTCGACCTCTTACATTATCAACTCTCGGCGCGTGCACTCACATGTGATGCATTACATAATCTCACTTCACTTGCACAAGTAAGTGTCATGGACTTATTGCATCAGTCAGTGGTAGTATCACATGTTGTCATGGTATTACTCATTCCTAGGATAGCGGTAGTAGGGTTTGAGCTACTTATGCTATTTGTATCGGTGTTTTGGGAGGAACTTCAAAGCTGCCTCATATTTGTATAAGTAGTAGTTATCAAAGACCAAGGATTGCTATCTTGGTCTTCTTCAATAGCCACTTCTATTCTCATCCCCCTTGTGTAACGTCTACCACGGACGTTTGCCTGACTTAGGCTTCTCGAGTAGTGGCGATCCGAAGCGTGTAGTAGTTCCTGTTAGTGGGAGTAGTGGGATGATGAGCAGGATGAGGGAATAGGTGTTCCTCTACTCCAGCCTTGTACCCGTGGAGGTCGTCTCCCTGTTGTAACCCGTGAGGAAGGGTGTCGGTGATCTTCAAGTCATCCCAAGAGTCGTGATCGACTACGTAGAAGGTTTGATAGGGACGTGCAACTCGTTTGTTGTGGTAAAGGAACACTTGGTGATATGTAGCGTCCAAGGGATATTCCACTGCCCAGAGGGACTCGGGATAAGTCACGGGGATCCCTGGTCTAAGGGGATATGCCGGACGACTCACTGAAAGGGGAAGGGTCCCTTTAGTGCGGAAACGAGTAGAAGATGGTGGTATTAGAAGAAGACCAAGATACCGTTCTTGGTCTTCGCTCGGAACTACTTATACATATACACGCGGGCTTTCAAGCGCCGCTTCAAGTACTACTAGCCTATAGCGTAAGTAGAGCAAACCCTAGTACGGCTATCCTAGTAGTGAGTCATGATCCGAGCCGTATCGTACACAATCACATGCGCCGGAGCTTACCTGGCTGACTGATCAACTAAGTCCATGACTATATGCTGCTGATGCGGTGTCATACCCTTGTACGTCAGTGTCCACTTCCGGGCCGAGGCACTCCGCTAGTCCGAACTGTAACACCTTGTCTGTCTTGTTCAGATTGCTTGTCTTCTAAGTCGTCTGTCTCTAGTAGAGCAAATCACTAGACAATGCCTCAACCCAGTGGACTTAGCCCTGGTGTTCGCCCTGATCATGAGCCTACTAAGGTCATGTATCCATGTCACATGACAATCAAGAATATTTGCTAAGTTGTGTTCGCCCTTTCGCAGTCCAAGTTGGACTAACACCAGTGGCGGCATAACACCGCTCCAGGTACAAGCACATCTCATGTCACGATCCGACAATCGTGCCATCAATTGTCTCATGTTTCAGTTTCTAGAATCAGTTTTGGTAAAATCTCAGATTCTCCTCTTCTTGTCAACTCAATGCCAGCACATATCACAGGATTGCGTGCTACTTGCACAAGAGTTCTATATTTAGTTTACCACTTACGTGTCGCCTGGAAAATGTAAAAAAGCAATATTTTGTACAGATACTTAAGAAGGCTGTAGTCTACCCTGTATCGGTCGTTCTAGTCTTGTTCATTGTCTTGTCTCTGAATACAGTCTCTTTCCACTTTGCTTGCTTCAGCTGCTGCAAGTCGACTTTACAGTCTACAACTCAGTATCAAGCCCGAGCTCTGCCTGAAGAACCTCAAGTTATGACACCTTGGTGCCAGCCTGAGCCCTGATCGTAAAATCTCATGCCCCATCTGGTTGATCTCTCAGGGAGCTTGGTGCTCCAGGTACGAGCACATCTCACGCCCCATCTGGTTGATCTCTTGGCTTGTAGATTGGTGTTCAGTTGCCACTCCAGGTACAAGCACATCTCATGCCCTTGATCTCTCAGGAAGCTTGGTGCTCCAGGTACAAGCACATCTCACGCCCCATCTGGTTGATCTCTTGGCTTGGAGATTGGAGTTAGAATTGATGTGATGAGATTATGTAATGTGTCACTCAAAAGTGTGCGTGCAGAAAGAAGATGAGAGGAGGTGAGTCGAGTTTGAAGCAGCAAAGCGTGAGAGACAATGTGAGCACATGGACAGTTTCAAGAACACAAATTTGAATAAGTCATTCACAGTCAAGAGGCATACATTTTATACTACCAGACCATGAGTAGATTGTAAATATCAGTCAGTAAAGTATCACAAGGCATCAAACAAGTTCATCAGCACATCATAAAGTAATGGGGTCATAAGTAAACAGATTGAGTCGTAAAGTTGTAGTGATGGGTCATGGGCATGAGATACAAAAGAAATCAAGACTGAAAACATAGTGGATGGGAAGGAGTTGAGGTGGCGAGGATGGGATGGTATGGCACCTTTGCCTTGTGACTTTGGGCTCAGCGTGCTTGTGCTTGATCCGAGGTGTATCCTAGAGACAGGAAAGGAACAGACAAAGATAGGAAGGGGGAAGAGGTGGTATAGTAATTGAGGCGTGAAGCCCTGGGGTGTCCAAAGATTAGCCTGAGCGGTCCACCCTACCAGAGTTGCATGTTGTACGTGCTCGAAAGCACGTGAGTGAGTAAGGTAAGGCTGAGGAGGGGACTAGACCGAGAAGGGGAAAGGAGGGGTGTTGTCACCGAGCCTTAGTAGGAACGAGGGCCCAAATCTTGGATGTCAAATGAATGCGGACTTCCGAGGCGTAGAGTGAGAGGACAAGGTCGTTGAGCAAGCAAGCAAGTCGTTGAGCGAGGCTTGTGACACACGTATCGATGACGCAAAGGTAACTAAAAGGGGGGGTAAAGGCGATGCCGTGAGTTGTCACGGTCGGGCGGGTGTCTTCAATTTAGACCTGCCCCGCCAAATCGGTACTTAGTCACATGGGAGAGAGAAGAGGATCACAAAAGACGCAGGGAAAGAGAATGATATTTCTGAGCGCGAGTCTGAGACCTTATATACTGCATGTACTGTAAGTAAGGGGAGTCGTCATCGCAAACGCTAAGTCGAAAGTTGTGAGGGATAGTAAGTGAGAGTGGGGGAAAGTAAAGCGAAAGAGTCCAAAGGAAAGCAAGAGACTATGAGAGACTGACAGTCGTAAGGCTAAGGTAATGTCCTGTCCCTGGTGCTAGTGGTGTCGTCGGCGTGTACTGTACTCGGGCAAGCGTTGAGGTGAAACGGGGGAGTAAAGTGAAGAAGGAGAATGGTGACAAGGAAGAAGGAGAATGGCGACAAGGAGTCTAACTGGTTGAAGGAGAGAGGTCAAAGAGGCAACGCGGGTGGCGTCGGTGTAAACATGGACCAAATCCCGGGGTTATGAGGGCAGCAAAAGTGACGGAGGGATGGAGTGAAGAATGGTGGAGGAGGCTTTCCGAGGCGGGCCCCTTGACGACGACGGGCGGGAAGTCGTTTTTGAGGAAAAGTGGATGTTCAAGGGTGCCGACCGGTGACAGAAATGTAATTATGTTAGGCCATAGAAAAGAGCGATCAAAGTTGAGACGAGATGATGGGAGGACGGAAGAGTGGGGGAAATGAGGCGAGGAGGACAAGGGACGATGAACACGAGTTGGTGGTGGTTGGCGATCATCTGCGATAGGCAGTTAAGTCACGTGCTGTGCTGACGAGTCTGAAGTGGTCGATAACGAGTGGATTCGCGCTCAAGGGCTGCGACGCCCTTACAATGTGGCCCAGGTGCTGCTGGTCATCGGAGTGCCAGTGTTGCGTTAGGACTATCCTAACGATGCTCGACTTGAGCGATGACAGAGTGGCTCAGTATAGGAGAGGCGACTTAGCAGATACTCGGACTATTAGAGTCACGAGATGCTTTGATGGTACGGGGTGCTTGGCCACCACACAACCCTTCCTTGTATCGGTCACAAGGGGACGACGACTTCAAAGTATCACAGAGAAAGGAGGGAGATGAGAGTAGAGATTCAAGAAGACCAAGCTAAGGAGCTCAGTCTTTGTACTACAAGTCTTATATACAGTTGACGAGGAGCTTTGAAGCTCCTCCAGAACGTAAGGTACCCAGTAGCGATAGTAGCTCAAACCCTACTACAGCCATCCTAGGAATGAGTCAAGTCCGTACCAGATACATGTGATGACGAGTCCCAATACTAGGGTAGTCAGAACCCTGTGAGTCTGTAGTCCATACTGATGCGCCCGATCGTAACAGCCAGCCCAGAACAGTCTGGATGGGATCATAGTGCACTTCAGCAGGAGTTCAGTTGCCACTCCAGGTATGAGCACACTGCTGGTCATCGGAGTGCCAGCCCGAAACAGTTCAGACAGGATCATAGCACACTTCAGCAGGAGTTCAGTTGCCACTCCAGGTATGAGCACATCTCACACCCCATCTGGCTGATCTCCCACAGAGCTTGGTGCATCTCACCCTCCATCTGGTTGGTCTCTCAGAGAGTGTTGTTCAATTGCCATTTTAGTATATTGATAGCCATGCGTGAGATAAGATAAGTGGGAGGAGTCATCAACTCCGAGTCAGAGTAGGGTAGGACAATGCAGCCTGCAATACCTCCTGCAGGCCTGCCCCATGATCCTTCTGAATGTAATCACAAAATTTACGAGGAGACACTTTTCCTTCGTATCTCTCACACAAGAATCGCCGTGCAAGAGCAAGATCCCAACCTGGTTTGGCAATCAGCTTCCCCATCAGCTCCACAAAGCGGGCACGTCAGCAATTCTCTGTGCCTTGCCCCCGGTTGCCCCGCCGCCATCTGGCACCCCATCCCTCATCAAGGTTCCTCACAGGCAGGAAGCCGTTGAGCCCCGTGGACCACTCAGTCCAGAGGTCACAGATCCGGGTCACCTGCTGGAAGTGGTAGAGTGGCATATAGTCCGTGTCATACTGCCACTCGTGTTTCCGCATGCGCACCTCATCAAACCTTTCCGTGAGAGCCTTCCACTGAGCCGACTTCCTGTCACTGTCAGAAGCAGCAGCAGCCACAGCTGACAGGGTTGCGACAGCTTGTGACGTCACTGGTGGCACAAGCTTTGTCGTCGACCGGTTTGCCGGTGCAGTAGACACCGCCGACAACTCGGATGTTACTGTGGACACGGTAGGATGGGATGGCGAGCCCGAGAAGCTGACTACAATGGTAGGAAGTGGCAAGGATGGTGGCAGAGGGCCGAACGCCAAGTCAGTGACAGCACGCGCAGGTGGTTCAACACTCAGTGGTGCCAGATGGGGTGGTGAAGGAACGGTCGGCGGCGGCGGCATGACTGAACAACACGTCACGTCAGTCGGCAGCCATCGAGGGCCCGGAACAGGGCAGAACTTACCAGCCGTCTTGTGCTTTGAGCCCTTGGAGGCACCGATCATAAGCTCGACGCGAGCGGACTGCTCCCGCAACTCTTGGAGCTTGTCGCACACCTTGCCGTGGTTCCGTTCCTGCTTCATCTGCAGGTCAGTGACATACCCACGCAGGCTTCGCGCCATGTGTTCTGGAAGGTTGTGAAACGCGAGTTGAACCTCCTCATCTGTGGCAGTGACAAGGGCGGCAGCATTGGCCGAGAAGGCGACGAAGCTGGGAAACGTGAACGGCGCAGAACGGAAAATCGGGCAGTGGGGATACCGGGCATAGAGCAGTGCACAGTCTTGCACAAGGACAACACGGAGCCACTGCAGGAGCTTGAGGAATTGTCGCAAGGCGATGTCCCGATTGCAGCGAGACAGGGCCATGCACACTTCAAGCGCGGTGAGCTCGGCTTCAACCCAGGGAAATAGATGGTCGATGACATCTGCGGGAGGTTCTGCAAAAAGAAAAGTGGTTGAATGAGAAAACGTGAGTCGTTTGTGTGGAATAAGAGAATGAGACCTACCCAGCTCATCTCGGGCGAGGGAGTACTCCTCTGGTTTTCACGCGTTGAACGAGGCTGCCCCAAGTAACCCATCGACCGGAAAGGCCCGGTCATAGCAGTTTCTGAACGAGCCGCTCTCATTCCATCCCCCAAGAGCCTTGGTACCGCCAACAGTCGCCCCGTGCGCACTAGTGTTGCGGGGCTCCGGGAGCCAGAGCTAGCCCGAGCCGAGCCATGCAAGCCCATAATGTGGGCTTACATTTGGAGCCGAGCCCCGGCTAAAATTCACGGCTAATTTGCTTCGAGCCACCCGCTCGAAACAATAAGCCGTGTGCGAAATGTAACTAAATTTTTAAAAGTCCCTACATAGCGCCGTAGCAAGATATACAAACTACAGGGGAAGGATACAACATGCAAGGTATATGTCCAGTCAAAATACACCCTCAACGCGCCAACAATGACCTTGTAATCATGGGAACATTTGCCGAGCGTCCAGATGAACGTAAACTGCGCGTTCTCGTCATCAACTCAGGCGACACCGAGTAACAAAAATATGACTCACATTCGGCCGCTGGATGGCAAGGAGCAGTTAGCAGGGAGGCTATGTTTGCTGAAGGAAGGTGTTGCGGTAACGGGGTTTGACGCGTCCTCATTCGATCCATGAGCCGAGCATTGCGTGAGGAGAGTGCGGAGGTAGTCGTACTGCGGCTTCTCATCGAAGCCGAGCGATTGGATATGCTTTGTAAATGTGAGGAAGGGTGCAGGTAGGCCTTGGCAAAGAGTATTGATCGAGGCGATCTTCTTTTCGAGAACGGACGCTCCATACTGCTCAACGGAACGCCCCTTGATGATGTCCTGCCAAGGTAAGCGACCACGACATAAGTAGACTATACAATAGACAAGTGATTCAAGATCGTCGCGGCGTGATTGCGTCTTCCCTGAATGACTGTTGATTGAGGTAAAGGTGATGGTGCCCACGATCTTGAGTCCAGAAACCAGCGGAACGTGTCGACGGGTAGAGGGATCACGAAAGCGTTGAGCCAAGCCGAAGTCAATCAGAAATACCCGGCTGTTCAGCTCCCCAATGCCTGTCATGAAGTTTGTAGGTTTGATGTCTCGATGGATGTAGCTTCGTTCGTGTAGTGATTCAAGACATGAAAGCTGTAAAAAGAGCGGGTCTATGAGCTATATATCCGGAGCGCGGATCAGACGGAAAATACCATTTGGTTGGCATACGAGAACACCAAGTTTATGTCGTGGCACTTGGTTATCGCCTCTTCTAACGTAAGGCCGAGGCGATCGAGAACCATCACGTTGTAGGGGACCTCTCTACCATACCAATGCACGGCAGGGATGCCTGGCACGTTAGCAAGGGCCTTGTAGACGGTATGCTCATGATAGAGCCTAGGAGTTCGCGTTTGGATATGTTCAAGTTTGAGGGCGACGTCCTGCCCCGTTTTGATATCCCGTCCTAGGTAGACATCCCCTAGAGGGTTGAGAAAAATTGAAAGGCCTGAATCAGAATGGCTCACCGGAAGTGCCACAGCCCAGTAACTTCCCCATTCTATACCTTCCACGTATGCGAACTACACTAGGCTGCTGCCTATTTAGATGTGTCCTGTCTGAATCCGACATGGAGATAGGAATTTTTGGGTCGACCCCAGAAGTACAAATTAAAAGAAGAAAAAAAACAGAGATTTAAGTGAGAGGGTGAAAACGGAAAACGGTGAGAAAAACGAGGGAGAAACAACGGTCAGTGCTAGTTAGAACTCAGACAGGACATTCCCACAGTTTCCCACCAATAAGAGAGCATCTATGATCTATCATTGCGATTTCAGAGCTTATCGAGGTACAAGTATCGGGAATGTAATATGTATGAGTTCAAGTGTCGTAGTTCTTCATATCATCACCAAGTAGCTCATCCCTTGCCGCTTCGACGTCCCCATCCAACAAAGAATCGAGCGTGATCATCGGCTGAGAGTCTTCCTCCGTCCTGGTCGCTCCCAGCATCGCATCTTCCGGGGTCATCCAACCGGCCATAAAGTCTAGACGCTGCTTCTTCAGCATGAACTTCAGCATTTGCAGAGCCTCCATTAAGGCCGCGGTGATCCGATTTCGTTTCTTGGTATCGGTCTCCGAAGCTGATGAGAACACACGCTCGCATGGGACAGAAGACGCCTGAATCGGAAGGTAGTCCATGGCGATGGCGAAGAGGGTAGGGAATTCTGACTTGTGGGCCTGACGGTAGCACGAGTCGTCGGTGCTAACGTGATTGAGTGGGACATGGGACTTACCTCCCAGTAGACCAGGATGTCGGTCTTGTCCGACGTCAATGGACCCGAGATGTACTTTGCAAATTCGTCGTCAACAGCCCCCATCGGTTCTGAACTATCGAGCCCGGGGTAAATAGGGTGATCTTTGAGTTTGAAGCGCGTCGACGTCTTCGCGTACGATGGAAGCTTGGGACGGGCAACGGTTTGAGCGGGCTGCACAATAGACGGGTCTTGTTCGCGATACTTGCGCATCTGGGACAGATGGTTAATGCAAGAATGGGAAAAAAAAAGTCAAATACTTGCGAGGTTGAGCATGATCCGTTTAGACCTCTCGATGTATTCTGAATCCCACTCGCGCTGGATCCATGAGAAACGTATGGAAGGATTGAGGACTGCAGAGCCAATTGTGTCGTGCGACTCAGCGACTATATAACCCGGAAAACGGAAACTCACCCAGGGCAATGACGTAGGCGTCAGTATCGTCCATCCGCTTGTAGTACTTTCGCGCCCAAACCAAACCGATCTGTGTCCAATACCGTAGTTCCGGGTGTTCCTCGCCCAGTCGTTCCCATTTAGTCATGAGTAGTTCGAAACTAGCAATGGCACCGCACAAGACCGGCGTTGATTCAGACGACATAGTTTGCAGGACCACGTGTGCAGCCTCGTGGTTGTAATTAGGTCAATGTGACGTGTGAAGGGTGTTTGGAGAACGTACCTCAAGGACGACTTCTATGCCCTCTAGCAGCTCCCAGTCGGTAGTGCTTAACTTCATAGACTCGATGGCCGAGTCGTTAGCAAAATACATATCTACGGCCTTAATGTCTAGAATTAGTAGTACTGACCGTTCATGAGGACATCTAACTTACCTTTCGAAGAAAACGGAAACGTTCAAGCATGAGGTAAACCGAATCCCATCGAGTCTTGACATGCTGAATGAGTTCGAGTGGCTTATTTTTGCATAACTCAGGGTCATCCTTGGTACAGAGCCGGACGATCCCCGCGAATGTCTGCTTTCTGGCATCCGATGCACGTATGTAGCGGACAATATCCGCAACACGTTTGACGGGATCGCTTTTCAGACTCCCAAGCCATGCTCGACGCTCTGGCGGCTGCGATGCGATGAACTCATCATCAAGTTCAGGCCCCGTGTGATGACGAGGGTAAATAGGATCAAAATCGTCATCGTCATCACCATCCAAACCGTTACTATCCAGGTATTTCCTGCTGACTCGAGTACTTGCGGCGACAATGTGGGCGGTGCAGATGTTGATGACGTGGGGGTAGCACATGATACGATTGTTAAGATGATCGAATGTGAACTCGCGCTCGGCGGCAAGCAATTTCTCCAACTCTTTCATAGCGGCCGCATTATTTGAGGCGTTGTCAAGAGTGAAATGCCCGATCTACAGTGTTCAGTAAGGTTGTTGGTTTCGATACACGGCCACATACCTTTGATGTAATATGGGCGCGATCAATGAGAGACAAGATGGCCTCAGCAATGTTTGTACCCGTATGTGCACCCGTGAGGCGATGAAAGCCAATTAAAGCGGCTTTCAGAGAGAGATTATTGTTAGGAGTCCGTGCGATCCAGTGCGATGTTACGGCGAGGTATGGGGTTAAGGACGCGCTTGACCAGATATCCGCGGTGAAACTTATCCGACCACACGATTTCTTACGGTTACAGGTTAATATAACTTCGTCGTCACTCAGCACCAAGGAGATAACCTACAGCGAGTTCAGCGCGCAATTCCTTGAAGGCGTGCCCCCATTCAACGGTAATTCGTTCACGTATTGTGTCACGATGCGGGATGTGTTCAAGTTGTGGTCGGAGAAGCCAACAGATATCACGAAATTCAGGGCAGTCGACCACACGAAGTGACTGGGTTCGAGAAAGATGAAGTTAAGATGGAAGTCAAGCAGGGAAACGCTTACCTGGTCATCCGCGACGATGAAGCGAATGAGATATTGGATGAATACGTTATAACTGTACTCCGGAAGCACACGCTCAGGCGTGTCTCCCAGGTTGGCAGGCTTGGCTTGCATATCTAAAGACTTGTGCTTCCAGTTGTGCGTCTTGGCAGCGTCCATGTACAAGGCCTTATGCTTCACAAGCAAGTGTTTCCGAAGGTTACTACTACCCGTCTTCGGGCCATAAGAATGCGCATTCTCTTCACTAAGGCCCTCCTTCCTAGTGCTTCGTCAAAACCACGGCACCAGTAATACAAAATGAGATGGCTTACAAACACGCATTGCATCGTCTCATCATCTCGCCATCCTCATTATAAAATTCGTCAAAAAAGTGCTCCATATCGCTGACCGGAGGCAAAGTGTCGGAGTCTAAGGTGCCAAGAGTAGTAGATTGTGGGGTAAGGAATCCTTTTGAGAGATCAAGCGTTGGCTCAACCTCGGGACTGTCGCTATCAACGTCGGGAAGCTCGAATTCTTCGTTGTCAGTCGTCAACAGGCTTAAGTGCAGGTTTGTAGTCGTCGATGCAATGTTAGAATGATATCGAACTCACCGGCAGACGTGTCCGAGTAGACCGACGCTGGCCAGTCGGATGAGAGGGCACCAGAGCAGCAGGAGTTGAAGAGTCTTGAGGGTCTGTGCCAGCGGGGATATCATTGGCAGCTTTGGTCTTCGTAACAGTAGACTAGTGGTAGTTTCCAGGGCCATAATCTTCAAAGCTGAGTTATCGAACTCACCGGCACACGGGAATGAGTACGCCGAGCCTGGCCAGTCAAAGGACCAGAGGGTACCGGGGCTGCTGGAGCTGGAGAGCCTTCCTGTGGGTCTGAGGGGACGTCGTTGACGGCCTTTGCTTTCGGAGCCTTGGGAACACGTCGGGGGGGCATTGATGTCGTCGAGGGGGACAAAAGTGGGCCTCCGCTATAAGCGAACGCTCGGACCTTGCCGAAATTCTGAGAGTCATTGGACGGAGGATGGACAGAGGAACATGAGGCATGGAGTGATACATAAAAAAAACCACGACGCAATCAATTAAAGGGACCGCCGAATTCTGCAAGTCGCACGGGGGAATGTGAGGCATGAGTGATACATAAAAAAACGCGATGCGATCAATCGAAGGGACTGCCGATATTCATTGCACGCAATGTGAGGAATTACAACAGACACTAAGACATGAGTGATACAGTACATAAAAAAACGCGAAGCGATCAATTACAGGGACTTGTTTCGCTTTGGAAGGATCTTCTTTCGCTTTGGCAAGGACTGCCGTTCCATGAGGTCTCCACCTTCACACTCCAGTGCGGCTTCCCTGCATCTCTTGGAGCCCGAACGTAAACCCCGCTTCACTGCATGTGAGAGAAGAAGCCTCTGCCTATTGGCAGGTTCAAAGGCTGGCCAAGCGTTCTCTTTATCGATGGCTTGTTTGATGGTGAGGATAGCGGAAGTGTGATTGTCGAGGGTCGACATATAAAATTCGTAGTCTGCCAGTACACTTTTGAATGCTTGATCATCGACAGCGGCCAGCTTCGAAGTTGGTTCGATTCCCCGAGCTTGATGGATCACATCCTTTATGTTGGACTTGTGAGCGTAAGTTGGCCGATCCCTATGACGAACGGAGAGTAACTCCTTCAAATTGCGCAGTAGCCCCGCGAGAGGGACGTTGTCAGTAAAGTTGAGTTTGTTCAGTTCTTGGTCACCACGCATGAACATGAGTTTCGTCAGTCCTCCCGTGTTTCCGTAGACCTGTGGATTGAAGACTGTGTCGACGAAGCTAGATAGGCCATCCACACCCCAACTGCAATGGAGATAGTGGAGAGCCATCCACAGTAAGACAAAGAAGGCAGACTCGATGTCGTGAACGAAAGTTTGATTAATGTTGGGGTTCTCGATGAGGTCCGCCGCCATGAACTGCCACGTACCCTGCAAAACAGTCATCGTTAAGAAAGTGCTGGGTGGAAGGACTGGAATAACATACCGTACGGGCGGCCTGGTGAGCACTCCCTGCAGATGGATCACCCGGGTCGACCTGTTTACAAAGGTCCCAGTCGATGAGTAACCCACCATCGAAGTCAGCGCTCTCTGTCAATAATATGTTGTTGGGGCTGATGTCGCGATGAAGGATCTTGCACTTCTCGAAAGCGTCCCTGTGAGCTAGAAAAATAGTCGATCAGCAGTCAACAGTAAAGAGGGCCATATACACACCGACCAATGCCGCGTGAACGGCACGTACCATGTCCCTACTGCATCGAAAGGTATTTAATTTTTTGCCAACATCGTCAAGAATTAATCGATGGTGACGGTGACGAGTGAATTCGTGTGTAGACTTCAGCGCCCAAGGTTTGTTAGCAAATCGGCCAGTACATGTAGAGTGGTAGGTGTCCACGCCAACGTCACCGGAGGCTGCGCAGTGAGGGATATTGGGTATCTCCGCGTTATTAAGAGTCTTGTAGATGTCGCCCTCTCTCTCCATTCCATCGCAGGCGACCCTCCAAGAATCCTTGAAGAAGACGACAGAGTTCCTCTCGATATCAAAGGCAATGGAGGTACGGGTCGCGCGGCCAGGAGGCGTATAAAGTCGGCAAACAGGTGGTTTGATGATGAAGTTGCTGCAACCTGACTCAGGCTCGTATGTATGACGAGGGATGGTGACGACGAAGAGGTCCTGAGTAATACGGAATTGATCATCAGCAGTAACAGCCTTCAGAGTCTCTTCTGGTGTGGCTTTGCGAATGCTGTTGTCGTGTCCTCGCTCCTGTCTCCCTGCTTGGTCGTAACGGATAAAAAAATCTAATAGTTCGGGATCTCGTCGGTAGTAGATGGGTGCGGTGACGACTGCGCCACTCCGGTCCCATTGAATAAGTCGTGCGTAATCCTCGACGACAAGGATACTGAAAACATGCGTATGGAACTGGCAGTCAAGTTGCAGAGCCGCGTACGCAGTGATCTGTCCGGCTGTCGAGACCCCTTTCGGACCTTGGTTCATGAGTCGATTGGAACTTGAAACGGACTGTCCTCCGTCTGGGAAATTGACCAAGAAGGCGTCTTCCTCCGCTTTGCTTTTAAATTCGATCCAGATGTCGCTGACAGCGGAATTGGCTCCGATGACGTTTTTGTGCGCTTGGTCGTAAACTGTACAATCGGGTGAAAGGGAAACTGACAGGCTGGTGGTAGCCCTGTCTGGTGAACGTGATGTGTCGCGAATATAGAGTGTCTTGAGGTATGGTTGAACGATGTCAATCTGAGGGATTCTTTTCAGTACCGAAAAAGCTCTGAGAGGGATCAATTACTCACAAATACCTTGTACATGAGAGCCTCAGTCCGAAGGCTGGCTAGAGCATCAAACATGCCCACTTTGAACTTGAAGGACGGCGCTTTCGAACTCGGAAGAAAAGTAGAGAGAAATAATTGAGGAGGCATGGGACCAAGAAAAAAAGGGGACATTTCATGTGACATGGCATTATAGATCTCATCTCGCATGAGGTATTTTGTGTCGAGAAAGCCAGTAGTCGAACTGCGAGTGTGTACTGGAGTCCCAAGGGATATGCCAGTGGGCACGTTGTTTGAGTTTGGGGGTGTGGACCGTGTGGCCATGATGAAGAAGCGGTGCTTGGATCCAAAAAAAAACAAAAAAAAAAAGAAGGAGCGGCGCTGGGTGCTCTGTACGAGGAGGTGATTGGGTTGAATCGCAGTTCGCACTCTGCGACGCGACTTTCACTGCTTGTAAGTGGCTTAGCCACCTGGCGAGCCAAGACTGGAGCGTTGCAAAGCCGAAACAGACCCAACCAAATTGGGATTTGAGTCCGGGCTCGGCTACACCTGGCTATGTACAAGCCGGCTATGGCTCTTGGCTAAGCCGGGAATAGCCGCGAGTTCCCGCAACACTAGTGCGCACGCGAGTTCATGGCACCATAGCAGCGGCCTGCGTGCGTGCTCTTCGTGATATCGACGTTGTTTTCTTTATGCATGATGCCTATCCGCTTGAGGTGATCTGAGCCCAAGGGTCAAACACAGACCAGAGACGCATAACGGAGGTCTGACTCACTGTCGTAAGACATCTGGCTCTTGGCGTCCTCCTTCCCTGCAAAGACGTGGTAATCGTACCACTCCCGATAGCCATACTCGCCATAGCCATCCGCGGAAAAGTCGGGAGCGAAGTTTGGGAGCGGCCGCTTCATGATGTGGAAGAAGGCGAAAAAGAGCCTGGCGATGGCACCAACGGGGCAGAGCTCGACGAGGCGGTGTCGAAGGGCGCCGTGTTCGTCAACGCGGCCTTGCTGGTTGTGCTTCGCATTGTCCGCGAGGGCGGCAAGGACCTGTAGGGGAAATCCATTACCGTGTGAGCAGCAGCGGGGCCCTGTCTCATTCTCGCGGCTTACCGGCACCTTCTTTCCAAGACGCACATCATCCATGGGGATGTAAGACACAAACATGTCAGACCAGCGGAGGATGCGAGAACTGCCACCGCGCACGGCCGTCGCAGTGGAGAAAAGTAGCATGGCGGCGTCCCGAAGGCCGATGTAGACGCGCTGCGCCCCTGAAAAGGTTTGCAAACACCAGGCGGCGCATCGCATGAGTTCGGCCTCCGTGTACGTGTCTGAGAGGAAGGTCATCAGCACGGCACAAATCGGACAGGCACGAGAAGCGCTGGCCTGATGAGCTGCCGGTCGCCTTGAGTGCCTGCGAGCTTTCGATTCGCTTCGGCTCGTTGTGCTTCATGGCCGTCTCGATGGTCTTGATCCGAGAATCGGAACGCAGAGGGATCTGCGCATCCGGATCGCCTTTGTGGAGGTAGGTGTGGTTCAATCGCCAATGCTCAAGGGCAGATATGCTCTGCGAGATGGCCTCCTTCCCGACGTTCGAGTTGGGTATGGTGCACTTGCTCCCCGTCTTTTTCTGCGCGTCCGGGTTGTTCAATGGATGAGAGCCAATAAAATGGGGACCAGGGAGACGCACCTTCTCACGCATGGACTCGTAGCCCAAGAACATGGACGCCTTTGCGGCTGTGATGGGGAAGGCCGGGATCGTGGTCCAACCGGGGATGGCGCTCGCCCGCTCCACTTGATAGCCCTCCCACCACGTCTCATACCTCTCGACGTGCCTCTTGTACGTGACCGCAGTCGACTTGTCACTCTGCTCTCGCTTTGCGCGGGCCAGCCGAGCTGCTTGTGAGTCGGCCTCGAGAGCTGCCAGGGAGGCCCGCATCCCCAAGGACGGGTCGGCCGTTGATGACACAAGCAGCGGGCGGCAATCATGGTCAGCACCAGTGGGCGGCTCGAAGCTCGTGGGTAGGAGGTGCGCGCCGGATTGCCACACAGGTCCAGCCGGAGATGAGACCTCTCCCACGAACAGGGACGAGGCCGGTTCAAGCTCGGGGGACAGTTTCTGCAGGGAGGCCACATCGGCCGTGTCGCCGTTGGTTGGAGACATGCGCAGGCAGTCTTCTAAAGCCATGGCAACGATGCCATGGCTTTGGTCTTCAGCACCACCGGCCGCATCGTTGGCGCTGCTGTCGAGCCGAAGGCGATGGGCGTCGTGGCTGGTAGGTGGTGGCAGGGGGCGGTGTGGCGTCGGCGTCGGCGTCGGCGCATCGTCGCTGCCGTGGGCTGGGCCCTTTGCGTCGCTGGTGTTGACCCGACGGCCCTTGGCGCTGCTGTCGTCGAGCCGACGACGCTTGGCAGTCAGTGGCGGTGGCGCGTCCCAAGGGCGGAAATGGATCACTTTCGGTGGGCTAAACGACATAAACTGGATGGCTATGGGCACGTGGGATCAGGACACGGGGGATTCGGATGGGGCGAGAAGCACGCTCGTGCGACTCACCAAAAAGGCCGCTCGAACAGGGAGGAGGTGAGAGAGCGAAGATGAGATAGATACCTGCCGAGAGAGGCCGAATTTGGGTCAGCACATGCCAGTGATGGGCAACGAGCGAACGCGAACGCGACTCACAGTTGGGCGGGAAAAAACACGGACGAAAAAACGCGGGAAAAGGCGCTACAGGCCTCAAACTTTTCACAGAGCCCTTCGGGGGCCGCTTGTGGGGTGGGGGAGTTCGCTTCGAGGTTCAACGGAGGCCGGGTCACGAGAAAAAGGAGTTTAAATAGAGGATAAATAGAGAATAAATGACGAGTTAGTAGTTAGTAGTTAGAGAATAAAAAGAGAAATAGAAATGAAAAAAAAGGCGACGGGAGTGGCTTGCGATCGTCAGGAAGGTCAACTTGAGGGGCTGCAGGGGTGCAGAAAGGGCCCCCAGGGAGAGAGGAAGGGGCGTCGGGCGTTCGAGAAATCAGGGGGGAAAAGGTCGTGAACGAGGTCGTAGAGGTCAATCTGACCACCGATTAGTGGCCCATTATCGGCCGCTCGTCAACTGCGCTGGTTTTTGTGCCAATCTCACGGCGTGGCGGTGGACGGGTGGACGCCTTGCGGGGGCAGGAGGAGGGGGGGCAACGAGACTCAGAGACGATGCTTATCGCGTCCCAATTGGGAAATGGGGCCAGCCGGACCCAAAATGGGACTCGCCGGCTGGGGGCCGACCGACGACCCGATTTGGGAGCGATCGTCCTTTTGGGCGTGTATTGGACTGGTGACACCTTTCCGCTTAAGGCACCTGTCACCCGCGCTGTCACCAGGCTGAGCTGGTGATCCGGCGTATACTCTATATATCTAGCATGGACGTGTTTTTTGCTGACACACAAGTTGCTGACACATTTTCGGCAAAGCCCACATTTTTGTTTGCTCGATCATGACCGTCGTCTTTGGTCCCGTGAATAGGGGTGCTTCCTGTCAGTGTCAATCAGTCCTCACGATGCACCACCACTTGCTCAATCTCTTCCCAGCAAACTGCTGATTGGGCACAAGTTGGTGTGTTGTTGTTCCAATAAAGAGATCCAGAAACAAGGGGGTTGCGGAAATATAAGCGCCCACACCCATGTTAGGGAGGGAGGGGTGGTCCGCCAGGCCCTTAGCAGATTTCTGTCAACGGGCGCCTCGTGGGCGCTAATCCCCGCCCAGACAGTCTCCCAACTTCTAAATTACCAGACCAAAGGATGCGGATTTTTTGCTAAGTTCCTTTGCCCAAGTCGATGACTGAGACTTCTACAGCACTGAACTGCCGGTTGGGTTGAGACATTATTTACATTACAGCATCTTTTGGCATCCACTTTCCCACCCTTCCGGCACTCCTTGCTCCCCTTTTCACCGGACCACCACTGCCTCCTCCATTCTTCGAATCCCCTCAAGACTCAGACAGACCCAAGATAGCCAGGGAGTCACCCCTCTGATGTGCAAGCCATGGAATGGGAGAAAAACAGTGTGTATTTTTATTATTCATACATCCCCAATCGTGTTACGGCGCTTAGTTATGGTCTCGAGGAGTCGCTTAAGTTGCAGGTCGTGTGCTCTAGGTGGGTCCACGTCACTCGCGGCACGACCAGACGTGGCAGGCCCGCATCCCCGTCGGGTCCCTCACGACAGGCGATTACGGGTACATCCCCGGCGGCTCGA
>JAKELH010000767.1:0-30746 GCA_021525015.1 Lactarius pseudohatsudake | reverse complement strand
CATATAGCAGTGGAAACAAGGATTAACCACCTGCCAAACGTTCGGTAGTCAGCAGCTGGCCCAATGGTTGCAAAGACTAGTGCCATGATCTGTGGCAGAGATAAATAGATTTCATCATGATAGATTGCGCAGCGTAAAGAGAAATATCGACATACCGCAAAGCCTAATCCAGCAGCGACCAGGGCAATGGAGCTCACTTCCTTAGTCCCGCTTCCCCAGGGTAAGAACATTTCCTAGACGCCCCCGGCCAGACAGGACGAGCCTGGGCCACGAACGGGATCATACCCAGCAGCGGTAGCCAGTCCCTGGAAGAGAGTAAGGAGTAACCTATAACACAAGACCTCATTTAGTTAAGCACGATAATGACACTGTACATTTCCCACCCTGGGGTCCGAGTGCCTGCGTATTGGACACATGCGTCGACAATTAGAACCGGAACTCCGCGCTCCGAAAGCGAGTAGGACTAGGAAAACGTACGTTATTCCCAAATTGAAACACTGAAGAGGAGCCGTTAAGGATATTGCAAAAAAAGGTATAATGATACACACGATAGTAACACCAAAGCTCTCGTCGAGTTGTGTGGCTCGTCATCGTCCAGTAAGGCAGCAGGTGCAACTATAACAGACTTGGAGGCACCCCATCCTTCCGAACCTCGGGAAGCGCGAGCTCTGAAACAGGAGTCGCTTCAAGTATGTGGGACGACATAGTAGGGGGAAGAGTCAGATGATTTCCAGATAGCCAGAACTCAGGTAGAAATAGCTGAAGATGGGGTCGGTACCGTGTACCCTCAGGAACTATCAGCCCACGCTCATTGCGCCCTGGCATGCAAGTTGGAAGACGTGATGGGCTTATCAAGAAATATCTCGCGTGACGCCGGTGAGACCACGGAGTGCAACTCGGGTCTTGAAACCCGGCCAATCCATCGTACCAGTGAGTCGCGACAAACACCGCAAATGAATTAGGATGATATGGCGCCAGTGGTGCCAGTGGTTGAACACGAGGTTGAGCATCCCAAAGCGCTTTTGCGAGTCCGATCAGTCGGAATAGAAGCAAGAAGGCTGTCAATCGGGCTGTTAATACCACTAACGTTTTCTTTTCCTAACTACATGTCACAAGTGCCTCACAAATGGCAAAGCCAACGCGGAGGGTCTTGCTTCTTGCGGGCGGGTTCAACTGAAAAGAAGTGTTGTTTAGATAACCCAATTTATGGCTGCTGAACCGGACCAGTCGCAGCAAGAGTATTATAAGGACATTAACCCAGAGGTGCCCCTGGCAGTAAGGTCTTCGTGAATGCCGAAAGTAATCAGTGAGAGCCTGAGACCATGACAGAGATCTTTATACGTGACCTAATATCTTGCCTAATATAGCCTACCTGCAACGGCGGGATCTATACAAATATCTATAAGACTTTTCCATGGGAATGCAGCCAAATTCCTAGATCATATTTTGAGTGATCTCAGGTTGTGTGGATCAAAGCGTGGAAAGGAAACCTAATCAAACACCTCGGACTCTGTTGCAATGTCTAGAAGTCCGGTGATCGGTAGCCCTTTACACTGGCACTTGCCCTTGCACTTGCCTTTACACGACGACAAATTTGGAATGGCCATTTCTACTATCCCCCACACTATTTATCCGCTGCAGTCATAGAAACTTGTCGCGGTGTATATTTCAAAGGTGGATAGGAAGGTGCACGACTGCTGTACACAAGGCCGCAGAGTATATAGAACCTAATGCACGGCGCAGTGAATGACAGTGTTTCAAGTTTCCATTGCAGTATCCCTACCTTGGAGTTGTTTGAGCTTCGAAATATACCTAACGGGCTGGGAAGTGTTACATTCGAAGAGTAGAAGCCTGCGGTGATAAAAATCACCGAGGACTCTCAAAACGTATTTGACACAAACGGATTCGATCAAAAAGAATATACATGTACGTGAGTTGTCTTTGCATGCCATAAAAGTTCATCACGAGTAGTATTCTTCCAGCGCCAGCAGGTCCGCGGACTAGGTCTTCTTCGTACTGCCGAAGGATTCTCCGTCCGTCACATCCGAGTATGTAGCGCTTGCTAACCCACGCCGCTCCGCAGCCCACATTACGGCGGCACGCCGCCCCTTCTGGACGTCCACACCGAACCAAATGACCAGACTCGCTGCTGCGCAGAGAGCGAACAAGAAGGGGAAACCGTCCCAGTTGTTACCCGACTTGTTGATAATCGCTTGAATCACATTCGGGCCGATCATCGACGATGCACGGTTCGAGAGCCCGAACAAGCCAAAGAACTATATTTTATTTGGAACGAAAGCAAGGGCGAGGGGGGTTCAATGGCGTGGTCGATCGGGAGAAGAGAAGGGATGATCTGGGGACGCACCATGTTGTCAAACCCAGGGGGGGAGAGTTCAGCCATCATCGTCTGTGAGAAAGCGAAATAGGGTGCTTGAAAGAGCCCGAACACGACATTGTAGGCCCAGAACTCCCACACGTTATGAAATCTTTCAGGCAATGGGCCCGCCGGATATCAGCAAACGACAGAGTAATCGTCAAGACACCTACCCAAACTTATCCGTCCACATGCCGATCATTCCCCAGAGAGGGATCAAGATTGTCACCACGTTTGTCACTATGAACTGGACGCATCCGAATCACCATGAACGATCGAGCGAAAACATGACAAGAGGACTGGTCAGTTACCATCTTCTTCGTGCTGATCTTCCAATACCGTTGGATGTACCAAAACCCGAGTGTACTTGCTGTTGACGTAATTGCTTGCGCGAGGCCGAGATAGGTATTCTGCAGGAACGAGAATGTAAACTTGTCATTCTGGCAAATCGCGACCAGTGTGCCTGTTGTATTCAAACCCTGCGCGAAGGCAAAGCCGTCCGACCATGTTAGACTCACGTAGTCATACTCAGAGAGACCTTCCACGCACATCAGCAAGGAGGAAGAACGCGAACAGGTAGGTGAAGGTGTAGGGCAACTTTTTATATTGCTTCAAGGCGACCCAGATCTAGTTTGGAGTCAGATGCGACCATGACCGATAGGTAGCTCCGGACCTGCTTCCAGCCGACGGTCAGATAGCTCTCTCCCCTTGGTAGTTTTGGCCCTGGTCGAGGCTGTTGGTATATAACTGCGGTATCGTCATCATCGGTGAAGCTTCCAGATGAAGCGGCATGATGATTGTACGCACACCACCAGATACCGGTCAGAACCCAATATCCGTTCGTGCTTGGGTTTCAGAAGTGAGTCAACCTCTGTATCATGTGAAGTTTGCGAGATCTCACAAGACGATGACATAGTTGTTGACTTTCGGATTAGATTGAAGGGGAAGAAGAAGCGACAAGTTCAGTCCCAAGGTCACGATGAAGCCAATGTTGCTGTGAGTCTGCCAAATCATGTCATCGCCAAGGGTGCAAGAAAGTACGTGATGTACCTACGGTGCTGATATTACTTATCCTGTTCTTTTCGAGGCTCTCCTCCTGCTCGTGAACTTCGGCGGATATCTCACCGCGATCGTACCTCTCTCTGAGATTGCGTGTATGCTGCGTGTTGCGTGCCAGCCGGGGGAAAATGGCTGCATAGAACACGAGCGTGGCACCATACGAAATAAAACCGACCATGTACAGTCCCATCGCGAGTCCCCAGCGGCTTGGGGCTATTTGCCGAGGCAATTCCGCTTTTGAGCCTGCGCATTGACCAACGAGATAGCCACTTACACGTCAAACTCATGCTCGCGAACTGGGCTGCCCAACATATCAGAGTCACAACAAGGAGCAGCCATCTGCCGAACGTCCCATAATCAGCGGCTGAGCCGATTGTCGTGAATATCGTGGTCATGACCTAAGAAAGGTCAGGAACCAAGCGCGTAGGAGAAACCAACGCGTACAGCAAAACTGGCCCCATTGGCTACCAGGACAACAGAGCTTACTGCCTTGGTACCACTGCCCCAGGGTAAGACGCATCTGCCAGAAGCATCGGCGTCTAGACACGACGAGCCTGGCCCGCGCGCGGGGTCATAGCCTGCAGCCGTGGCAAGAGACTGGAACAGCGTCATGGAGTAAGCTTGGCGTTCCGAGATTAATACTGGACTGGTATGGTTAAGAGGCTCATGAGGACGCACATAAGGGACCAACACCCTAGAGATCAACCACGCGCATTGAGTTCTCAATCATCAGCTACGCTCCGGATTGTTCACAGTACAGAGAGACGCACGTTATCTCCATTGTAATACACTGATAATAACACGTGACCTGTGAGGGACATCACGGCAGCTGACATCAAGAGGGCACGTACGATAGTAACTCCATAGCTCCCTACGGGTTACGACTGGCTCGTCGTAGCTAGGAGGTGGAACTATGGGGGCTTCAGATGCAGCCGCGTCGTCTTTCATGATGCCAGGGAGAGCGAGCTCCGAGGCATGATGCTCCAAGTGATGCTCGGTAGATTTGGTGTGTGGCCTTATGTGCGACATGGCAAGACCAGAAGAAGACAGTACTTGTACGAAGAGTGGGGATTTAAACCCAAGGAGAAAGCAGGTCTTGTGACGGCGTTCCGCATGGCTCTCATGCTTCGCTAGCATAAAGAGGTTGTCCGTCGAGCTTCTCAACCACCAGAAAAGGAAATATCTCACACGATATGTCTCCCGGCCCGAGTGTTTCAGCGGGCCGCGGATACAAACCTCATCGCATCTGCCATCGTCTTATTTGCTAAGTTATGTATACGATAGGCAGTACATTCGACTACGTATTACTTTTTACGTACCACACACAAATTCTCAATGTTGTGAACAGGTGTCGCATGTGGGTCTGCGCACGCTCAGCACATGGAATATATCGGAAACATACACGGTCACCACGAAACAGAGCATCATCCCCACGTTCGACATTACCAGTGCCAATACATTCCAAGATCAGATATAAGAAACACCGAGCCCAAAGATAATTGAGGGGAAGAATCGACCACGAGTTAGACATCGATCGCGGGTCGGATCCCATTAAAGCATCCCATCCCAGTACAGGGTTACAACAAGAGAGAGCTGCCACTGCCATTACACCACCGAAACCAGAAATCGAATCATTGCGTCGGGTTTGTCCCAATGAGGCTGCACGTGTCACTGTCAGCTGCAGAATCTACACATACACCCCCTGCCGGAGGGCCGTCGAAAATGAACGAACGTACAAAGTGATTCGCACCGGGCATCTCCACGACCTCGAGCACGCGTCCGACCTGCCCTACTGCTTCGCGTTCTTTGTACAGCTTCTCGACCGCCCACGCGGCACCTGCCACCTCCCAGAGCGTGTTCTCGCCCCACACGACGACGACCTTGCACCGCGGCAGCGTGCGGCCCGCCTCCGGGTCTAGCAGCATGCGGCGCGTCTGCTCGAGTGCGAGGCCGAGCGGCATGCCGTGCAGCAGCGCCTCGGAGCCCTGGATGGGGCCGGGCCACGAGACGGCCGCAAGCGCGGCGGGGGCGATCGCGTCGAGCGTCGCGGGGCGCACGCAAGGCGGGGCGGGGTACGGCAGCGGCGTCGTATCGAGCAGCGCAGGGTTATGCGTCCTGCGTGCGATGTCGGAGTGCGTGTAATACGTCGATATCCACGAGTAGAAGCGCGGCACGCGCTGCTCCATCGGATACGTCGCGTCCACGAGCGGGTGGTACTTGCTGAGGGTCGGGAGCCCGAACGAAACGTGCGGCGCGTCTGTAAGGATGGACGGTTGGTGCCGAGGCCCCCAACAGGGCTTGGCGGGGTGTGCTCACCGAATATGCAGTATGCCCGGAGACAGGGCTCGAGCGTCCGGAGCACGTCCGCCGGAAGCGTGTCTGCGTGCGCGAGGAAGCCTGCTAGGGGCGTGTGCGCGAGCGACCATGCCACGAGCACAATACCGCCCTGCTGTTTGCCGCTCCAGCCGACGCTCATGGCGGGGATCTTCTCCTCGCGGACCAGCCACGCAAGGAACAGACCGATGTCGGTGCCCTGCTGAGCGAGGGCCTTGGCGCGGGTCTCCATATCAGAGCTGCCCAGCGTGGCGAGCTCCGCGTCCGACAAGGGCGTCGAACCGGGATAGTCACGGCGATTGACGAGGATGAGGCGGATGCGGTTCGCAGCCGCGAATGGAATCATCGGGCCAAAGATGCCTATAGGTGTGCGCGTGCGCGTGAAAGACATGCCATTCAGAAATCGCCCACCACCAGGAAGTACGACAGAGCCTTGCTCACCATTGTGGAAACCCGTCCCGTGCACCATCACGAGTGTGGTGTACGATCCATACAAAGGCCCAGTATCCTCATAAGAAAAGCGCAGTGTACCGTTCTTGACCGTTGCCACAGGCATGGCGGTTGGTTGAGAGCGGGGATGCTCAATGCGAGCGGAAGATGATAGCACTCTTTGTCTGAACCCGCCCTTGGGAAACCTGGGACGCCACCGCCACCATCAATTGGGCTGCGGTGACTATCGACAAGACAACGCGCAGCACACACCTTGATCCTAGTGTTGTCCCGCGGGTTGTAGAGAGACAACAAAGAACGAGAAGAACCCGAAGTCGGAAAGTGAGACCGCGTCTGCTAAGACATTTGAAGCATGAAGGATTATCAAATTCGTATGAATGGACGGTGCATTGCTAATTGCAGACACATCTGTCTTGTGGGCCTGAGACTTCTTGAGATCCGAGATAAGCGGGGTTGTAGATCATCATCGAGAAGGACAACGAGCACAGATAGCAAGGGGCCTGTGAACAACTGTCACAGCGATCGTCTCTCAAGTTGACAACAATTGGCACTTCATATAGACGTTTCCTAGTTACTTTTAAACAGCGACCCAACAATGACATCGAAAAGTGGAGATAACGCGCGCGTAAAACAGCATTCCCTCTGCAGTACAAGCAAAACAAAACATTCGAACCTTTCAACCAGCCTTGCCCGAATCTTCTTTCAAGCTCACGATCCTATTCAGCACCAGGTAATCCCCTTGTCTTCGCGCCGCAGGGACGTCTCCAGCCTCGTCCAAACACGCGACTCGTGCGTCCTTATTGTCCAGCGCGAAATACGCGACGCGCAGGCCCTGGAAACGCACGCACTCCTTCCCAACCAGCTGCGCGCTCGTCACCGCGGGCGTATCAGGGTCTGTCGGCCGAGCCTCCGTCGCATTCTCTACGAGCGCCCGCTCCGTGCGCTCCTTGCCCTCGCGCACCGCGGATGCGTACGCGCGCTTCGCGAGCGCCCAGAAGCCGACCTCAACAAGGGCGCCTTTGACGGTCTCCAGGCTGTCCGGGTCGATGTCTGCCTTGTAGTCCGGCAGCGCCGCAAGCGGGTTGTCGCTCTTGAAGAGCCGGTGGAAGATGCGCGTCTCGTCGACGCGCACGGGGCTGCCGCTCTCGGCGTGCTCTGCGACCCACTGGATGAATGCCTTGGGCTTCTTCGGTGCACCCGCGCCGTCCTCGAGACGGCAGAAGAGCTCCGTCACCTCGCCGGTTGCGGGATCAGTCTTGTATGATGTGCAGGTAATGGGGTGAGGTGCTTGGAACAGGCCGACTGTTTTGCCCGGCGCCAGGCGGAAATAATCAGGCGAGTCTTCCAGACGGAAATCGTCGCGGTCGATGTAAATAGTGCGCGTGAAAGGCAGCTTCGCCGTGCCTAGCGCGGGTACCTTGGGGTGGAGTGTCTTCTCGACAAAAACGACATAGTCGTCAGGCACATTCTCGAGCGTCACTTTGAGGGGCTTGAGAACCATAAGCAGGCGCGGGACACTATTTTCGAGATACGACCGGACAGCCTGGTCAAATCGCGCGAGTTGGATGTTCGAGCCGGCAGTCGACACGCCGAGTCCTCCGACAAATGAGACGATCGCACCTGCGGGGACGCCACGTCGCCGCAATGCGATGAGAGTGTATAGCCGGGGATCGTCCCACCCAAGGACGTAGCCTTCTTTGACTAGCGCAAGCAGTTTGCGTTTCGAGGTAATTGTTCCCTGGAGGGCGAGGCGACCATACTCGGATTGACGGGGTTTGTAGACGTCCACCGCGTCGCAAAGCCATTCATACGACTGGCGGGAGGCGATGAACTCGACGGTGCATAGTGAATGGCTGTACCCGACATTTAGACAAGTCCCATTTGGCTGTGAGAGGCTTCATCACGTACGAGATGTTCTCAAAGCTGTCGACTAAGCAGTGCGTAAAGTCGTATGTCGGATATACATTCCACTTGTCGCCCGTCCGATGGTGCGGTGCCAGAAGGACGCGGTATGCAATCAAGTCCCACATCTGTGGGTTGGGGTCATCGAGGTCCTGCTTCATGCGAAGGATGGCTTCTCCCGGCTTATACTTCCCAAGTCTCATGTTCTCGAACTCTCGCAGCGACTCTTCGATAGGTCGCGTACGGTGGACACATACCGTCCGCGCACCCCCATCATCTCCGCCTCGATGGGCATGAATCTCCTCACCTATAATATGGTATAAGAGAGATCATCGAGAAAGTGATCAGAAACGCACCGGTACAATGGCATACATACGCTTTGTCTCTCCGTGTGAGCTCGACTGCAAGACCATACAACTCATCAAAGTAGTCGCTCGAGTAAGTGATCTTCCATGGCTCATAGCCCAGCCAGCGCACTATCTCCAGTAAGCTCTCAAAGTAGACTGCCTCCTCTGCCTCGGGGTTCGTGTCGTCGTACCGCAGATAACACTTTCCGCCATGGTGCGCAGCGTACCCAAAGTTGATGAAGATAGCCTTGGAATGCCCAATGTGTAGGTAGCCATTCGGCTCAGGCGGGAACCGAGTGTACACAAGCCCGCCGGTTGCTTTGAGATGCGCGTCGCGGAGCGCGGGCGTAAGCTGTGGGTTCTCGCCGGGCTTGTGTAACTTGCCGAGGAAGCCCTCTTCGAAGACCGTTCTAGCATTAGGCGTGGCAGGCGACGCCTCAGCCTCAACAGCCTTTGCCGCCGTCTTGCTCTCTTTAGGTTCCTGTGCGCATATATGGCGGAGTCAGCAGAGTGAAAGGTTCCGCAGTAGCGAGGAAGCGTACCTTGCCCTTGGGCCTCGCCGCCTCCTTCGCCCCGAATCGATCCGTCAGCGCGGACTCGACGGCGTTCTTCAGCTCGAGCGGGTTTACCCAGCGCAGCTCGGGCGTGTTCTTCAGTGCCGTGATAGCCGGGCCCATGCCGGCCCACCCGGCGACCGCGGGAGACCCGACGTATTCGGCGACCGCATTGGCGAGCGCCTCCGTGGTAATGGTGAATCCTGCGTGATAGCGCGCAATGCGAAATGGGGGGTCGCATGATTGCCGCGGCTGAGCGAGCGAGGGCGGGACTCACCGACTCCGCATTCGTGATCAAATTCGGCGTCATCTGCGGGGAGAATACGGGTTTCGAAGTACTTGACCGCCGCTGTATTGTTACGTCTCCCAATAAGCCCTGGGTATTCGAACTCACGCTCATGCGACGCACCATTGACCTGATCCGTGCTCTTGAGCCGTCCGTCGATGATCGCGTTGACGATGTATCCGCGCTCATCTTTGCCGATCCTCGCACCCTGAACAGCGAGTGCGGCGACAAGCCCTGCCTGCTTCTCATCTACGCGTCCTCCCGTAAGCGAGTGGCGCTCGATGAGACCCTGAAGTAGCGAGGCACTCTTCGTGCTCTTGGCGGCTTCAGCAGCTTTAGCTTGCGTGAGGCCGATTGATTTGAATAGATCGATGTATGCAGCTGTTTCTGGTGCAACGACAGACGTGCCCTTTGGTGGACCCATAAATGTTGATAGAGAGTTCAATCGTGCTTTGCCCCAGGACCATCACACTGATCTCGAGTCATTTCCCAAATCCATCTATCGCAAACATTACCAAATCGACCCTAACGCCTATCTAATGTCTATTCTACGACACCAAATCGATGGATTATGATATCTCCTGCATTTCCAACGAGCCTGCGTTTTGGATTTTTGGACCAGGGGCGTGATTTCGGATATTCGATCTCTAATTTGCGGACATTAAGACGGTTGACAGAACCAGGGAGCTGATCGTCTAGAAAGGACAGGGTGAGGGTCTTGATTACGTTCATTATTGGGCGCGCCGTTGATTTGCGGATAGGAACGGGGGGCATTACGGGAAGATCAGAGAATGAATTATGTTGTCCACGAACTGAGTACACGTTTTAACAGTCATCGAATTTAATAGATAGGCACCTACTGATGGTGAGGAGGGCGCTTTCTGGCCATGCACACACCACTTCTTCGACGCGCTTGAAGTGTTCTGTCCAGAGTGTGAAGCCTTCCGCGTTAATAACCATGAGTTTAGGAGATGAGTTTTGATTAGTATCAGGTGCAGGGCCAGGTGGAAGAATAGGATCAAGCCAGGGGTCCAGCACCAGCCCATGCGATACAGGGATACGTAGAATGTCCTCCTCCTTTAGCGATAGCATGGCAAACTTGATTGTTCCATGAAGTCAGCAAGGGCATGATGGTGCATCAGAAGCGCCACTCTACTCACGACAGTTGCACCACCAAATGAATGACCGACAAGGGAGACGCCTTCGTCACACCGAACCCAATCACCCGCCCACGATGCCCAATCAAACGGCGATTCATCCATTGTCTGCAGGTCCCCACGTTCACCTGTCTGCACAAGCTCTCGGAAGGCAGAATAAGAGTGATAAACCTCGCGCTTTCGCAACTCAAGTTGATCGGCACGAAAAGCGAAGCGTGGGTCGTGGAAACCACTGGTCTCTTCAACGTTATCCCGACTGAGACGACGTCAACAAGGGAGAACAAACTGAACAATGATTATACTTACATTACGTCGTCCGGCTTCACATAAAAATGCGGGTATCGTTTACCAGTTTCCCCGGATAGAGGCCAGGTTATTGGACTAGTCCCGTCGCGATGCTCGAGAGCGAGAACGACTTTTCCCGATGATGCTAAGTGTGTGCATAATTGGCTATGGTACGAATGAGAGACTGGTAAAAATGAGAGGTACACAGACACGTCACCTATATGTCGTCCTGCCCCCACCAAGTCCATGAGAGAAGATAACCAGAGGCCAGGGACCCTGCGAAGAGTCTCTGTTCGGGGGAGCGGTCGGGTCCACGCGTGTGTCCTTGATTCTTTGGAGCGGTGGGGCGTTCACGAACGCAGGGACCTACGGTCACGGCGTCAACAAGGAAAAAGACAGAATGGATAAAGTACCTTTAGACGCGACCCAAAAAAGAATACCAACGGCCATAGCAGAAGAATAGAGATACCTAGGGATGCAACATAGATCAGAACGACGAAACAGAGGCATGACGCCAAAAGCCACCTCACCTGAGAAATGAGTATAACCTCGGACGGTCTCCGCCAACGGCCTGCCGTCACAGGGTTAGCTATTATGGAAAGAAGGGAAAAGAAGAGCAGGAGATGCCAAGCGTGATGCACATGTACCTAGGGAACCAATCGAGCCAGTTCCAGCGCGACTCGGTTGTGGTTGGCGACACAGGATAGTATGCAGTGAAAGAAACCTCCTCCAATCGTAGCGCAGGGACTATCTCACCTGTCTCCGTGCGCACAGTTGCGCCCCCGATGACACGGGTGGGTCGTACTGGTAATGTGAATGTCACTGCTCCGACGGCATAAGGCCCAGTGGGATTTTCGAGAATCGGCATGCTTGCTAAGTTACTGTAAAATCTCAACGTCTTTCCGGGCCGGGCCTCTTCCATTTGTGGCGCATCTGTCGTTCAGGTCCGCCCGGTCGGGTGATGTCGGCGCGGCGACCTGAGAGTTATTGTTCCCTGAGGTGTGAACTTGAACATGTGAACAACGACTTGTGAACATTTCCAGTGCGGACACCATGAAATTCATGAAATGATCCCTCAGGGACGCCTTATACAGTTACCCGGGATACCGATGCAACACGCGACGATCAGGCTCGGAACAATCAATGAGACCCTTTACGTCTCTGCATCCACTCAGTAAACTCACCTACTGTAATACGCTCAGATTGATTCCAACTGAAGCGACCCTGTTCGATGCACGTTGTGGTACCGCCCACGTTATCATGCGCTCGTTGGTAATCTCAGGCCAGTACCCTGAGTAATGGTCATTTCGCTACCAACTGCCATCGCGCGTCCGGTGTCATCGGCCACGACCCATGGTCCCTCACACGCCACGGGCACGGTTTTGGTGCCGCCAAGCTTGCATCTCGCCGAATTGCGCCAGCCTTCCAGACGCCACACGTCAGCGGACCTGAAACACGCACCACGCATCTAATTACTAGCTGCCGCGTTCATCGCCTTTCCCCGCAGAGAGGGCGTCCCGGCAGCAACTCGTATCCCATTGACGTGCGGTATGATTGCCCTATCAAAGGTGGCGAGCGCAAATCCAACCTATGCCAGCGAACCATCAGCTGCCAGTGTCATCGGTCACTGTAACACTGGCGTTAGGTGATGCGAAATAGTCTTTGTGATAACACACTGTGCCAATACCGATGACCAGACGAGACTCTAAGCCACGCCCAATTGTGAATAAAAGATTAGCTTGTCCGGCAATTGTTGTGCAAATGTCTTGTTCGATTGCAGTGTTGATTGATACGCGCTCAGTGGGCGTCTGTTGGGGTTTGTCAAGACTTCGTATCAGACTACCATTTGGGGATGCAAATCTGCACTGAAGCTAGAATATCTCCTCTCGTTCCTCACGTACACGAACCGATCGTCCACGGCGGTCCCCAAGAAGGTATGATTTATCCTACAGTATCTTCGTCTGTAAGTTACAACACGACCACGACACAATACAGTACAAAGGAACGATGTGACATAACATACAACACAGATCCCTGTATATATAATCCTATCCGATATCGATCAAAGCCTATACCTATTGCCCAATAAATACGCAACTGGATGAAAATATTAAGTGGGTCGTATGAAATTATGAATGCAAACGTGGGCGTAAATGAGAGATCCAATTCAGACCTCTGCATGCTTAGGCCCCACGATGGGTAAGGGTGATGGCCCTGACGCACCATCGTCGGTGTCGTACTGCACTGTTTTCTCGACGGTGATGTGGAGCTGTACACCCCGCTCTGATGATGTTTCGACGTCTTGGGGTGGATACGTAATCTGCATCCCCTTAGTTTCCCCTCCATCAGCGAAGTCGATTGTTCCATCCTGTGGGCTCATGCAGTAAGTACTGTGGATGTTAGACCCTGTGAGCCGCCAAGACATACGGGGGGCAGCGGGCTACGCATTGCGTGGCTATATGAACTGGGCAACAAAACGGGCAATGGGTGCCCTCCTGCTGCCTCCTTAAACTGGACTGCGCGCCCGCGCAGGGCCTGCCGCGTGTTGAGTCTGGAACACGTTCAATCAATATGTACAAATTAGAACCGCAGGGTTGGAGTCCACTAACGTCGCAAGAAGAGAGTTTGCGTACACTGCAACAGCCATGGTTAGTCAAACTCGTGGCTCGCACGCTGAATCAAAACGCGGCCTTACTCTTGCCAATCGCAAAATGAAGCGCCATGAAAATAAGGTTGTGAGGCATGGTGAGCCACTGTCGGAGCGGTTTGTAAGGTCACGGGTCTAGAATGGTAAATGTGGAGCTTACACAAATCATGGAGACAATAGTGGAAACACTGATAACGGATGAGTGTCTTCTACTTGACAACAATGAAGACACTGACCAGGTGATAGCGCCGTTATTGACTGTGTAGACGATGATAGACCCAATGACCTTGTCCATCCTGGGGTCGCAAACGTGTCAGATATGTGTTTTGCGCGTAGTTCGAGAGCTGTTCTCACGTTCCCAAGCCCTGGCGACTTTCTTGCAGATAGAAACACATCCCGAAAGTGATTATCATGTCGGCAACAGACGAAAGTGCCAATCCAAGTGTAAAGACGGGCTACACTTGATACATAAGATAGGTGGTCGGTGGACAAAGCTCCGAATCGACCTGCCTTGTACTTTGCGGTGAAAGCCGGGAAATTTTGAAGTCGTGCCCTAGAGATTGTTAGCTATTTCCGCGAGCAGACGCACAGGACAGAACTCACAATTCAACAGTCGTGACTACGATGAGAGCAAGAGCGGTCAGATATCCAGCAAGGGGGAGTGAGTAGATGGGTGGCATACCGAGACCTGCGGCTGTGAGCGGGTCAGTGAACCCGAAGCGGTGCAAAGAATGACGATGACTGACCTACACGCCCAACCACCAATAACAACTAACACTTGCGGTTTAGCGACGAGAGAAATGTCTGCATTGAGGTGCTCACTAAGGGTCCGACGATGAACCAGTTGTTATTGCTTACTGTGTTGGTCGTCACTACACCATACTAAGAGATGAAATGAGGGGAATAACTCACGGCGCAGTAGCCTTCGTACATAGAAACTGCAGCAAGATGCGTTATGTCATTTCCTCGATCACAGTAACGACGCCCACGTACAGTTGCGTGATAAGCGTGACAAAAGCCTGCAAAGAAGATCTAAACAATTTCACTAGTTGTTTTAGAAACGTATTAGACGTACCGTAACTCCGATGCTAAACTATTGTTGGGCGGGCGGTCAGAACGAAGACGCGGGAATTCCAAGAGCCTGCTACGTACTGCAACGGTGCTGCATAGAGGGGGTGAAAACGTCGACGAGTCGGATAAGGTGCGGCACTCACATTGGTACGTGTCCTCGATACGAGACGTTCCCAAAGTTTGCGATGAGATATTTCCAAGCAGAAGAACATATGAGACATGTATGGGTGGCATCCAGCATCCTATGATTTTGGATGCGGCACTTAGAATGATGACACGCCTGAACTCCGATTTAACCGCTTACCACACCACAGCGACCTGTGGATGCGAGCGGGTTATAAGCATATTCACGCAAAAATAGGAAGCAACTCACCATGGTTTTATTCAATCCCCTGTCCTTTGGGTACAACCGATAGTAAATACATGTCTGAAGAGCTAAAACTCCAGAGAGTCTATCATGATATGATGTAAGTGATCAGCGAGACAGGCCCGGGGATGGTGGTGACTACTCACGCAACAGCAGCGAAACAGCCAAGGAGAACGGCTCCATACGTGTCCTTTACATCGAGAACTGCGGGCATGCTGGATGGTCCTTTGCGGAGAAAGACCAAATCGCCTGATGACCCCCCTTTAAAAATAACGAGTGCTGAGCCCGTGGCCTACTTTGGCATTTGGGCCTGAGACCTGTGCACCATTCTTCTTTACGCCGATCAAATCAAACTCACCCTGACCGCCCAACCACTTTGGCCAACTGATCCACGCCCCTAATTCGGTTGGTGATTACGACACGACGCCGCCATCAGACTTCCAGTCCTGACGTGGCCTGACGCTCGGGCGGCATCCTGAGCCGCACCGTACCGTACCCTATTTCGGCGCCAGGGATCAAGAC
This sequence comes from Lactarius pseudohatsudake, assembly GCA_021525015.1. Classification (NCBI taxonomy): domain Eukaryota; kingdom Fungi; phylum Basidiomycota; class Agaricomycetes; order Russulales; family Russulaceae; genus Lactarius; species Lactarius pseudohatsudake. Next base: position 15,391 of record JAKELH010000767.1, on the reverse strand, counting down.
CGTTTGCGCCCATTCGTTGATAATGCCGACTAAGTTAGGATGTTTTCTTCCTGCTATCCCCATCTTAATCTTTAACGTTGAATGTTGACGTCTTGCTCGTAAGGTCTGTCCCACACCATTGCCAGCGACTCGGAGAGTTCCTTACAACTTGAACGTCTTCAGTTCGTAATGTCACGGGCTTATTAATGTCATACAGTGTCCCACGCTAATGTCAGTACTGTCAGAGCAGCGTCCTTGATGCGACGCGAAACACTTAGGCATGCTCAGAGTTGGCTGTGTAGGTGCAATTTTGAATCGAGAGCCGCTACTGACATCCGCCTTGTCAGGGAGAGCCAATAAACACCCTACTTGTACCATCACTGCAGGCCGCCACTCGGCCCCCTCGGGCATAACCACACTCTAGGGACTCTCGGTTCGGATCTACAACTTTAGAAGATCAACAGTCGGCAATTTTTGTCTGGTAGTGATACGGGCTGGGGCAACCCTTCAATGCACTTCTGTGACACTGGCAGTGGTACGACGTAGTACACTTCGCTTAAAGCGGAGCTGTGTTGCGGTCGTCGAGGCAGAGCTTCGTCCTGTGCGTATTCTTGACATGCCACGTCATCTGGTGCCCCTTCCGTGCTACAGGCAGTGGGGGCCGTGGGCTGGACTTCGAGGCAGTACGGTGGTTCAAGTCTGATCTGAGGTCATTGTCATGCAGGCATCAGAGCCCGAGTTGATCTGACCTCCTTGACGAGTTATCGTCGACGCCAAGATTGTTGTACCCGATCTATCTGACACGATCCGAAATTTGCGTGAAACTTTGTGGCGTGCGGGCCGGCAATGCGCGTATCTCAGCCTTCTCTTTGAATCCGCGTCTTACTCGGAAATAACGCGGCAAATCATCGCCTCGTGAAGCCTCGGCCGAACCCGCCGATTCAGACACTGGCAGGCGTTACTTCCGTCACAAAGCATCATAGCCGCGAACCTACTTCCCTCTTTCTGGATGTGAACTGAGCGAGGCTGAGTCGCTTAGCTGGAAGCGAAGGTTCATCCAGTGTTGCTTTGATGGCACCCGGGAGCAATCCGAGGGGTTGGGTACGCCGAATGGTATCGTGTAAGGTAGGGGCCATCAGGAACCCGCACCCCCCCCATGACTTGTTTTTGCTTCTTCTCTTTCAAATAAAAATATTTTTCAAAAATAAAAGATACAAGAGAAAGATGACCTTGTTTCCTTTAGGTCTCATGTACTACATTTTTAATTTTGTGATGAGTGAGGGAGGAGAAAGCAGAAAGAAGTTGTAGAGGGGGGTGCGGGTTCCTGATGGCCCCTACCTTACAACCTGCAGGGTGTCTCCGCGGACCAGCGTTACCGAAGGCGCAGTGTCGGTTGCTGCGGACCCTATGCCCGAGTTCCGCACCTGGCAATTTTTCCATGCGTGCCGTCATTAATTACAATGTAAAAAATGCCTGTAGCGTGTGCCACCTAGGGTCGGCGGAAAGTACACTGTCAACGCGGAGGCAATAAGAGGATGCCCGCGAAGAATCCTGCTTCGACGTAGGTCAGTTATGTATGATCGCCTCATCGAACCCTTCGCTATCAGTCGTATCAGTTACGGCAATTCACAGTAAGATGATCGCGGGAGAGTATGCCCTGGACCCTACTTAGGTGTACGACACCGCGAACTTTGCAGAGGCACCCAACAATACTCTACGCAGGTGGTAGTTTCGCCCACGGGGTAAATAGAGAGTCGACGGCTCCACGCACTACTGAACGTTGGACTCGGGACGCGTCTTGACATTCGTCAAGTCATCTCCCGTATGTCGGTCACACTTCACGAAAGATCTAGCCCCCCTCGTGTTGGATGGGCTATGGGTATGGGGTTTGGATCCGCACTTCTAACGTAGGGGTCACATATCTCATTATGTTCCATTAGGGCCGTTTCCATTAAACCCGACGAAGCGCGGTGAGTTGCACCGTGTCTAATAGACGGTCTCCCCGGAAGTGATGCACGAAGAAGTTGAATTTGTCATGTGTGGAGCTTGTGGCGACTCTTCATGAGTATCCGCCTAATAGATTGGCTTCGGTGGTAAATCGAGCTCCCGCTGGTGAACTGGTAAACCATAGCGGCGATATTGCTACCACCCCTACCAGAGGCCATTTCTGAGCTGTGAGAATAGCATCCCAATACTAGACCCATACTCGCATATGCTCACTCCTTGCGAGGTGAGGCTGGTGCTCCAAAGTAACGTGAAACCCAACTCAGATTGGGTCGTCGTCATGGACCCTGGATAAATAGCAAGCAGGCCTTGCACTATACAATAAGGAACACTCATCAATTAGCTAGTGTTTCAGTTATTTGTGACGTACCACTCAAGGCGCTTCCTTTATAAAACGAAGGACTCAGATATTATGCAGAGCGGGACTGCGAATGTCCTGCCTCTCGCCGGTAGTTGATTGCCTTATTTATTCGCAGAGGACTGTGAAAAGGGTGAAGGAAGACAGTTGCGCCATTGCGGGGCTTGCGGAGCTTGTGGGGAATAATTCCACAGTAAATCTAATCCGAGTTAATAGAAGTTATGACTTTACGAGTTGGAGTAGGGAAGCTTACCTCGCGTCAGAGGCATTCCATCACTCCAGACTAGGACTCAAGAGAGACTACAAGCTTCAAGCTCGTCAAGGTCGACAGCTTCAGGAAATAAGTTACCGTGACCAACCAGGACCTCCTCGACTTTCCGTGGTGTGATATCTGACGAAGGCCGCTGCCGCCTGTCGGTTATTATGCGTGCACTGTTAGAGTTACCAGTTACTACCAGTTGGGCTGCAATATTGGGTGCGCAGTCAAGATATTTGGTGGTTTCGTGTGGGGGTGGGGGCGACTGCGTTGCAAGTGGCAAAACCGATCGACTCCCCAAGTGACGCACGCACGGGCAACGAGGAAATGTTCGATGATCCATCCGAATCAGGGAGATCCGAGAGCTCTTCCATTTACAGAGAAAGGCAACGGAGCTGATTCCCTGTGATCGTGATTAGCAGTATCAGTGCGTACCTGGCGCATGACAATCATGCACCTCGGATTCATTAACTTACAGTATGGCCATGTTGGGGTGTGCATTTCGGTAGAGTTCTAGAATCCGGCTGCTCATCGTTGCCCTGCGCCAGTTAGCGCTAATGAGGTCAATTCAACTTTTTCTTGGCATTTACGTAAATGGAGGATATGCACGTTGCCGACGGCCGAGGTCGGCGAATGCAGGATTGGCGTTTCGTTTGCTACATCCCCCCCACTGCTATCTGATGGGCCGACAGCCAGAACGTGTCATATACCGGCGATAACGAGGCGATTTCGAGGATCCCGGGCAATCCGGGTCACGGTGGTGGCTTTGCAGTGGCGTCCAGACTGGTGACCAGTCACTGGCAATTAATGAGTGGACGTTGCAAGCGTGGTGTTTCATCTTATTCTGTCGGTTCCACAAAGACAACGCTATTAGCGCCGTCTCTGATCGCATACGCGGGCAAGGTATTCACCCAACATCGTGATTCCGGGTTTCTGCGATTATGATGGTTCTATCGCTATATATATGGTATCGCTGACTTATTGCACGCTACCGGGACATCTACGGCATCATCATGACGCATCCTGTACACTGTTGCTCTTTCAGCACAAACTGCGCCGCTTCGTAAGCGCAAATTGCAATCGTCTGCAACGCTTCAACCCTTGCTTCATCGCTCAATCATATGGTCTTGATCACATGCCAGGCTCGAGCTCTAGATGTCTTCACCACACTCCCCTCCCTCGCATTAAACACCTCACGGGACCTACATGAGGAGGAACGGGTTTCATTTCACCCATCCGGCCGCGCTACCAGCATCTGGGGAATCCATTCAGTGACTGTCAGGCTTCCGCGCGGTCTTTTTCGTAATTGTCACTCTGTACTAATTTTTTGCCTTTCGCAACCCTTCCCCCGAAACTCCTTTCTTGTTACATTCTGGAACCCAGATAGGGGCGGCGAATTGATCTCTCCGCGTGACTAGCGAAGGTTTAGTTTGGGTATGTCCGCAACTGCAACCACACTTCGTGTTCTTCTCTGTAAATCTTCCTTTCAATTGCCACCCAATCCGAAGTTGGTGTAGCTAAACACCATAATGACTCGAGAAGCATGACGCCCATTATACTGTTCCGTACATCGATCAATACTCTCCGGACATGAAAACTTCAAAGGCTCCGGGTGTTGCAGGAGGTCACCAGACGCCACACCCATCATATCTCGTCGGTCTTCTGCCGACGGCTGCCACAATAAAAGGCGGTTTCTTTCGCGTCCACTTTCGCCACTACGAACATGAGTTGGTTCACTTCAGATTCTACACAAGCGTTGGCTTGGAAAGAGGTCTGTGCTCTACTCAATTCTCACCGCGTCCTGCTCACATTGCTACAGCTCAACGGTAATTCTATCCGGGTGGTTGTTACTTCAACCTTGATGACCAATGCTGCTGTGTACCATGTGAGGACGCGCGCTGGATTCCTTAAAGCACCTTTCCAACCATTGTATCATGGTGTATTAGGCTTCGAAGACTTGGGACGAACATGTCCGTTCAACGGGTCTTCCCGAGAATCGAGACACTGCCATCATCCTCATGTTCGTGACCCTAATTGGTGCCTGTTCCGTGTGCTTATTCCTGTGCCCTATCAGCCGTCAGTTCATTGCGCGCTACGTCCACGACCTCATTGTGAAACATAATGTCCGTGAACTCTCCAATACTCGTCTGCTCCAACGCTAACCTGTATCGTTTCCTCAGCTCAAGCAGTTATGGGAGGAAAGGGAATACATCAGCAAAGACGGTTGGTGTACTTGCATTATGTTCGTATAGTGGCACCATTGACGCGTCTCCCTCTAGCGTTCGAGAGGGTTCATTCCATTGCTGACCAGAAGAAGATCTCTCAACGTTAGTCTGGGTAATATGTACATATACTGCCAGTGTATCTTCCCATCAAACACACCATTGTTTTCCTAATAACCATCCTCACACGAAGCTAAACTATGTTTGCCAATATGGTTATGCGCGCTGCCCTGAATTGTGTATCGCGTTACGTCTCCGAGAGAGCTTTCAAACCTTGCGCGTATGCTCTAGTCGAAGCCCTCCCTCTCGGATAAGGATTGAGTTGGTGTTGTCGCTATAGTCACACGCAGGAATCAGAGTTTCGCGTCGTTACAGTAACGGTCGCGCTCCGCGGTGCCAGGGTCGTTTTCATGTTTCAAAACGACTTTGTGCAGCCCGAGGCCAAGCAGAGGACTTTGTATTGTTGCTAACGTATGAGGATTTCCCGAGCCAAGTCGTGGCAAGTTATTGTACAATCACGTAAATCGAAACACGTGTCCGTCCTCTTTCCGCTCCGGCCTCTCCAATCTCGGCAGTGTCCGCAAGATGAGTTCATGACCACCACGGGGACTGTGGCTCCTAGTACTCCACCAGCAAGACAGATAACACGTTGAAAAGCGGATGTACGGAGATAGGTGAGTGGTGGGGAAAGGCGAAAGAGAGCTGATGGTGAGGACATTGTGGGGACGAAGCGGAGGCAATAGACGAATAGTAGACGTCATAGATCATCTGTGCTCCGGATATCCCCGGAATCTGATCGCCCACCGGATTAGCAGAACCTTCACCTCTGCTAATTTCTCTCTGGGTATCGATGCCTCACCGGAGCAAAGTTGTCGATGATTTCTAGATTTTTCCACCCAGAGCACGAGAATGCAGCTTTGATCAGACCGTGGTATTTCCACACTCGATCGATACCCACTTCTTTGTCTGCGGACAGGGGCGTACTCACCAAGTTGGCTCAGAACTAACAACTTGCGGACGTCAGGCTCTTACATCTGTGACTTGAAACTTCCGTGAGGCGCTTTTAGAGCGTTGATCGCAGAAATACGGCCCTGACTCACGTCTTTGGGTCTACGTAGGATCAGAGTACCTGTATCTCCCTATTCCGGACTAGAGGATGTCATTTTATCTATCCCCCAGCTGAGGAACAATTCTACTCCACAGAGGGGTTCAGCCCCACCCCGCGAGGCACTGCCGCAACTGCACCCTGGACATGACGTGACTTCAAGGCCTGATGCTAATCATGTGCTCGTATTTTTATGAAAACGTGGAATGCGGGCTCTGAAGTGTTAGAACGACGCTACCACCCTGACATGCGCCTGGTACTTTTCAAAATGGAACCGTTGAATGCAAAATTTCCGTGTCTCCATTATTCCGCGTCTCCTGTGCGCGTGATTCGGCGACTCGTCTTCTTTGGGCGGACCAGCCGAACTTAATGATGTCTTCATTGAACATGCAGCAATCCAGTACCCCTTACAGTACTCCGCGCGCTGTTGATTGACGCTAACCATCCCGTTACCCCATCGATAGAGAGGGACACCAGTTCGCTTACCACACGAGGCGCCCCCCTACTTCAGTGTAATTAGCAACGTGTAGAAAGCCGGAAACATTCCACCATGTATGACTAGATCTGGCGACTCCAGTATCGAACCAAGGACCCTGAATCAGGTTCCACCTTTGCAACACGCTCACGCCCGTGCACAGGCTTTTCTCTTTGTGTGGGCGGTGTGTGAATCAGGTTGTACATAAGGAGGTCTAGACTCCCGTACACCCTTTTCGTGATATATATGGCGTTGAGTGTAGCGGAGCGCCGTAATAATGCGGCACCAAGCGCGGCACACTCCATTTTCAGTGGGGTTCAGGTGGGGTTCTCAATAGAAATGATTGTTCTCACGGTATTGAAGTTCACCCCTAGGGAACGACACATCTCATTCATCAGGTATCGCATTAAATCCAGGACGGAACAATAAGCGGCAGCGCTTTACCAATGCGTGGCAATCTCATACCTCTGAAATATAGTTCCTTGACCACAAAATGACAATAATTTTTGAGTGAGTCAGAGTAACGGGCCGGGGCCGCGTGTGCCAGTCGCGTCCGGACTCGGATCACCCATCGCCACCGGCAATGACCTGGGAAGTTGCTACTGCCACCACCTTATCGCAGTAACTTACTGTAGTGGCTGCGTTGTTCGCTTCAGTTGGCTGTGGAACTAACCCCGGATAAGGTCATAAAGCCGCAATCTTTGATGTTTTTCGGGTGACAGCCACATAACTCTTTTGGGTACTGCCTTGTGTGGTAGTGTCATAACGGCGCAGGCTGGCAGCACCGCCTACCAGCCGACTCTCTGTCGGCGACCCTCGCGCAACGATTTATATCCATACGGCCACACAAGTGCCTGCAAGCACCAGCCCCCATTCTCCTCGACACTCGACATTCCCCTCGCGATGGTCGCCTCTTTACTTGAGCTTCCTTCGGAGGTGATCATCCTCATCGTATATCATCTACCTCTTCGGGACATCATAACCTGCAAACAGTTATGTCATCGAGTTCGCACTCTGATCAAGGATTCACAACTGCTACAACGCCATTTCCAAACCATGAGCAGCGGGGTGGAGGATCTCTTCGTACCGGGGATCTGCAGTTCGGAGCTCCTCGAGAGCCTGGAGCAGTGGGAAGTGGCGTGGCGGAAGGTTGACATCGGGGAGCGCTTTGCGCGCCACAGGTATCACAATATCCTGTGGACTGTCGAATATGTCGTGCAAAGTGGTCACGTTGCTGCGATGCGAATGGGAGACTCGGACTGGCACGCCCCCCCGGGTTGGTCATATGCCGACATATCGCGTGTCTTAATAGAAGGCGACGAGGGTCCTCAGGACTCGGAGCTGGGATGGACTAATATTCAACTTGGTAATGCCATCATCCCGAAAGGGTATGTGCTGGACGTCAGCCAGGATCTGGTAGTAGTGGCTTTCTAGTCAGTATTCACTCTCCAAATCCTCAGTCACGCTAATACGATCTCTCTGACAGCCGCGATGCGATATGGAAGCGTATGCACATCCAGTTCTTGCGCTTTACAACAGGAAAATCCCACGATCTCGCGTCAAATTGGACGTTCGAACTTGACCTGAAGTGCAAATCCCCCTCTGATTGCGAGATAGGGATGGAGGTCATGGGCTCATACCTCGTCATGATCGTCACCCACAAAACCCGCACCAGACTCCCAGGTTGGCACCAAAGGATCTACTTTGTTGACTGGACTAGAGGGTACACTCATTGTGTAAGCTCTTCGTGCGGCCCTTCGGACTGATGCTTACCATAACGACCCAAACAGGTTCGACGAGTCCCAGAAGGGACCTACTTTCCCATAATCGCTTTTGTTTCGAAGGACGTGATAGTCCTTGCGCGCAAACACGACTTTTCCTTGGAAGTTTGCAATATTACAAAGGGAAAAGGAAACACTTCCTTTACTCTCCGGACAGTCTGCGTACTCAAGTTGCCATCTCTCCAACCCTGCGCCCGGGTGCGCCTCCAGCTGCGTAATAGAACGCCACTGGCGGGCAATCCTTCCACGCCACTCCCTCTGGGGTCCTCCAGGCTACCATTCAGGTCCTCTCCCGCGGAAGCTGTTCTCGGCTTCGATATTCAATTACGTCGACCTGGTCCCGAGGATCGCAAGTTCTCCTTCTGGGTCCACCATAGCGTACTCCGCAAGTATGCTGCCGAAACCATGAGGTCCTCGCGCTGCGCTGCGCCGACTGCCAGGAATTCGCGGACTGCGATGGGTTTCGTATCGCGGCTGGTGAAACGTGTAGACCACGCGTTTGCGCGCGCTCCCGTCCGTCAGTGGCACGAATGGGGCCCGCAATCGACGCGATGGCGCGAATGTAGCGATGAAATCCGCGACCGACAGACACTTGCCGGCACGCGTTGTGCCGTCGCGCAGCAGGGATCACTTCTGCTGATGGATTTCAACCCAGGACGCCTTGCTAAGCTGCATGCACAGGGACCCTCCAAGGATCCGAGTCTGTGGGCGGTGGTGAACCCCACCGTCATCTCTGCTGGGCGCTTCTTTCGTCACGACATTATATCTAGACTACCTTATTGCGCGTCCGTTAACCCGACAATAAAGAACCGGGTCCTAATGGACGATGAATGGGTCTTACAGTTTGAGGTGAGTATTCGCAAATGCGCTCCGTCCTATTATGACTCATGGGCGTTGGTCACGCTCATAGGAAGAGGGGCTATTCGGTTGGGAGGGCTATATTGATTTTCACAGCATAATACGACCAGAAAGTTGTACGGAAGAGCATGACAAATAATCGTTTTGGGATTTCCTTACACTGTCGCTGAAAGTTGCCATCACACGCACCACAAGGGAATCAGGGGGAACACCAATCCTGGCTAAATCTTGCTCTTCTGTGTTGCTCTTCTGGGCCTAAGTCCAAAATTATGAAACATTGGTCATATGTGGTACAGCCGAGTCTGTTCCAGCCTATTTAGGTCACCGCCGCCCATTGAAGAACGATTACAGCCCCAGAAAGGCTAACATACATCTGGCCACCGTCCGGGTGACGCAGGGAACAACCCCACGAGGGAATTCCACTATGCCTTACTGACACCTGACACTAGTTATTCAAGTCCCTCAGCGAGACCGCTGCATCTCTGCACCAAAGAAGTTGGTCTAATGGAAGATCAGAAGCAGATACCTGCTCGAATGCCGCGGTCTATGGAAGTAGTTCGGCGGTGCGGACGGATCCAGGCCTGTGATTTATTTTTGAGCTTCCGTTATCCGCCAAGACGAGGAAAGTCGCATCACGTATCCATCCTTTTCGAAAGAAAATTCGGCAGAGGTGAATTTGAGGAATCGGCTCTTTCGGTACATCCAAGCGCTCCCGGTGCTAGTTCATCCATTGCTACCGATCCTTCTTTGCCACCCAACATCACAAACGGTGGATATTGGATGCTTGTCTCGGAGGAACTGATATCAAACCTGCTACCTGGGATTGCACAAGGAAAGAAGACCATTTTAGACGCGTACCGATCGTCGGGATAAATTTGCCCATCTTCGACGTTACCGCTTCCCATGGAAAACTGTATGAGTGTATGGGTTCTTAACATCCAGAACGTAAGAACTCGCCTGCAGAAAAGCGTCTGAACACGAAAGCGATGAGTACATACACCGTTGAATAGTCATCGGAATACGCTCGAAACGAGGTCGCCTGCAAGTTGCCCGTGCGAACTAATGAAGTGGTACCCACATCATGAAGATCACGGAAGCTGTTTAGTACTGATTGCACATTGAATCGGCTTGTCCGGACCGTAGAGTCTCTACTATCATCTCATATGTTGCAACGGACTCAGTGTTGTGAACACGATAGGTCAGCTTAGTAATTGTGACAACCCCGTGATTATATGTTCCAGATACTCTCAAGTATTACAAGAAATGTCTTAGATACTAACTATTGTACAAGTAGGACAGACGTGTAAGCGCGACACGCAAGCGCATTATCTTGTAGTATTTAGAGCCCATGAAATCGATGTAGAGAGACCAGAGTCTCTCCCATTCATCTCATTCTTGTGCCTTCTGTGACACGCCGGAAACGGACGAGGTGAACGGAATCACATCAGGCTGCTCTACAGTTGCGGACAAGCAAAGTCATCAAACTCGATATCTCAGCAACCAGATTTTTCTGGAGAAAACTAATGTCAGATCTGAACTCGGATGGGCTGAAATAGTCCAAAAACATGGTCCTTAAGTTATTTGTGTGGTTTTTTTGCTACGCCAAATTTTTGAGGGAATTTGAGGGAATGAAAGTCAATGAAAGTCACATATTTTGGGTCTACGGAACAAAGAATTGTACAAGATCAATTAAGGACAGCCTCAATTGACATCATTGCCCTCTCAGAGACTTGGCGGTGCTGCCTTTGTTTGCAAACAGCCCACGCAGCGGCCTTTCCGGTTAATCCAAGTCGATATGCACTCATGAATCGCCAAGAGCGATTGATAAAACGGCGGATGACATCAGTGGGACATGCCTCGAGATACTGCCTGACACCATCCTTGGCAACTTGGAAGGTCTTTTTCTCGAGTTCACAATAGCGATACTTGCACCAGCCCCAATACTAAACAAGATCTGGGTCCATTTACTGCAATAGATATTGAAGGAACGCTCACCATTTCGATGGATTCAGTTCACAGTGAAATTTAGGCAGAAAAATACATTCATGACCACGGCTCTGAATAAAGGTTTCAAGCATTGAGGGTTGGTTTTTAAAGTCGTCTTGCTGACTGAGCAAACGTGCCATGCAGCAGTTCTTGTTTTCAATTGGGCAGACAGGTGAGCACTTTGCACGGAGGTGAGAAGCTTGAAAACCTCGCTCCTCTAAAACTCGCTGAAGACCTTTGGGCTTGCCATCTGGGAGTGTCATTTTTGAGGCTTTCCACGATGTTCCACAATGGGATTAGATTGAGGAATGACTGTGTCACGTCGATGCCGCTGCTTGCCACCATCTGATTTGTTCATCTCGAAGGCTCTCAACGCATCAGGTGGGAGAGAAGCATGAGCTGAGGATTGGTCAAAGATGAAAAGGGACTGCTTGTTGGGATGTGCGGCCTCAAAAATGTCAATGGCATCCTTCATTTGTTCGAGCAGCTGCTCACAGTCCCACCACGCATCACCATTTGTCCCGGGATATATTATTTTTGTTGAGTCCCGTTGGACCTTAGTCACCTTACTGTCAGCATCCAACAGAACAAGCCGGCCAGTTTCTGGGTTGATAAACGCGGAGACATGAATATTGCGACCCCTCCCTTTCTTTCTTAGCGGCTGTTTGCCTTTTTGAAGCCAGGCACTTCTTGTTTCATCATTCCCGTGAAAGGTGCTTTCATCGTGAAAGTTCGGAATGATTTCTCGTTCTCCTGGTTGAAGCTCGGGTTCCACGTGCCTCAGTTCCGGTCCTTCATAATGAACCATTCGCTCCTCATATTTTTTCATGGTTGGAAGGAATGATTCTTGGCGGTATTTAACCACATCATCCCGTTCATGGCCATCCATGTAGACACCTTTCCGAATTTGTGTGTGTCGCCATCCAAGCTTAATAAGCCATCGGCGTGCGGTGCGTGTGGACAGTGGTTTCTTTGTTGTTATTCCGAGATCTGGCAAGATTTTGGTGTTGATCACATTCTGAAAAGCCTTCGGAGTGACCTTCCCAGTTGGCAGACTTGTGAGATAATCAAGGGAATGTTTCTTGACGTTTTCGTCCCGAAGGAGAGTCCGTGCGTTCTTGTATCCTCCACGGTGTTCATGAAGTAACTGCTCAAATGTTTGATAGTGCCGTGCACATGCACGAATTCTCCGCGCGTAGTGATTGGCACGGGTATGGAAAACCCGCACGGGTCACGGGTCGGGTACTGCCGGGTACGGGTACGGGTAGCCCCTTTCAACCCGAGGCAAACCCGTACCCGAACTACGGGTTCCCACGGGTAATGTATCCTTTTATCGAAAACCATACAGTACCCACGGACGCCAGCACGCAGACTCACAGTATGTATATCCCTGATGTAAATATTTCTTTTTGGCACTCACTGTCGTCGCATACATGTCTAGACCCTATGTCCCGAAGTATGCTCGCCTCTGCGACAGCTCCCACCACACTTCTCACTATTCAAGACATGGCTGCCGCGAACAACACCCCCGCCGATCCCATCATCCTCGCGCCTCCCGTGCAACCCGAAGCCCCGCCAACTCCTCCCCTGCGCACTGCCCCTAAAACGGGTGTGAACCGCATCGCAGAGATGCACGCAATGCGCTACGAGCCGAACGAAGTTACGGTCAACGAAGAGGGCTCGATCGAAGACTACGGCGAGTACGAGCCTCCTCGCGGTACGTCTCGTGTTCGTTCTGTGCAGTCGGTGTGCGGTCTTCTCACGACATAGTCACGCAGGACAACGCGATGCTGTTCATCGCCGTCCGCTCTGCCTCTCCCGCAGACGTGTCGCGGGTGGTCGTCGAGCAGGTGAAGCGCCTGCGCCACAAACGCGGTCCGTGGTCCTCCCCTTTATCCTGCTTCCCCGTCGCTCACGCGTAGTTCCCCCCCCAGAGGTGACCGCAGGTGCGCTGCGCGAAGAGCTCCACCAATACGTCATCTACGACGCCGAGCCGAGCCGCATCAAGCTCGACGACCCGCTCGCAAACACATACACGCCGCTGACGAGCCTTACCGTGCACCTGAGCAAGATCCCGATGCCCGAGTTGTGCCCGCGGCCCGTCGCGCCCAAGATCCAGCAGCAGCAGCCCGCGCATTCACGGACCTTCCCCATGCCCGCGACCGGACGCGCGCAACCGCCACCGCCTCATCGGATTGGATCACCACATGATTCGCCGTGGTATCAAGACTACCTAGTAAGTCCGGCCATCTCGCCCCTTGTACCCTCCACTAACTTCTATTACCCTTTTACAAACCAGCGTGCTACGTTTGCCCTAGATTTTCACAAGACGCCGCCAGCAGCGCTTCATATTTTCCGCCGCGGTCCCGGCGGTCCTCGCGGTCTCCACCTCGGTGGGCATCAACATCCCACGGAACACGCCATCGATCCCGAGCACCTGCAGGAGAATGTGCGCGCGATCCGGGCGGTTCTTGACCGGGTCGAGGCGATCACGATCTCCTCGCATGCCGCCTCGCCAATCATCCACATCCACCTGCGGTTTGCGGCGACACTTTCTGCATCCACCTCCGCGTCTGCAAAGCCCCCGACTCTGAACCCTGCGACCCCTGCGCCGCGCGATGCACCGTCTTTCGATATCGCGTGCGAGGAGTGCCGCGGCCTGCTGCAGTATATCGTGGACGAGGCGCTCGCGCAGGGTGTGTGGATCACACGCACACGGCGGCTGCGCGGGCAGGAGTTCGTTGAGGCGCGCCTGAGCATCCGGCTCGCCTTCACTGCGGCACTGTTGCGCAAGGAGTGCGACCACCCCCAAAACCAAAAAAACTAAGTATCGGTTCATTGAAGTTTACGCGCTGACATTCGTCGTCGACGAAGACGATCACGGCGGTGGCAACAACGCGAAGACGATCAAGACTGCGGCGGTGACGCGAAGACGATCAAGAACCACAGCGGCGACGACGACAAAGACAATCGAGACGACCACGGCGGCGGCGACGACCACGGCGGCGGCGACGACCACGGCGGCGGCGACGACCACGGCGGCGGCGACGACCACGCGAAGACGATCACGGCGGCGGCGACGACGGCGAAGACAATCAAGACGGCGATGGCGACGCGAAGGCGATCAAGAGCCACGGCGGCGGCGGCGACGACGACGCGAAGACAATCAAGATGGCAGAGGCGACGCGAAGACGACCACAGCAGCGGCGACGACGGCGACGACCAAGGCGACGACGATCAAGACGGCGGCGGCGTGGGTGATAGTGGTAGTGACGAAGGCGGTGGCCGGGAGGGTGATGTGGATGGCATTGGTTACTAGTTATACAGTATTATACTTTGTGTACCCGTACCCGTAGTGCAGTAATACAAAACTCTTGACAAAACCTGTCAACCCTCAAGAACCCGTACCCGTACCCGTCAAAACCCGTACCCGTCCTCGCGGGTACGGGTTTTGACGGGTACGGGTACGGGTAGCCCTTTTCAACCCGAGGGTTACCCGGGCCAATCACTATCCACGCGAACCAAACCCCTTCACCTAGGTGCCATTGCCTTGCGATATCTTCGCTTGCACGAATACAGGAAGTGCCCTTCAACCGGAGAGTCGCAAAGTTGGAAAGGATCATCATTTGATTGATTTGAGACAGGGAGAGTTTTCGATGGCCTGTCTTGAGGTCGTCTTGTATCTGTTTTCGAAGCTCGCCCCAATCCCGAACTTCCTTTGGAGATTGAACCGCTAGGTCCAACTCGTGCTCCCACTCCTCCATAATTTCCTCATTTTCATCAGGGAAGTCATCCTCTTCCTCTCCTGCACCCCCTAGAGACTCATCTGACCCATCTTGCTCATTGTTTTCGACATCAGACTCGGAGATGGGAGCCACAGCAGGTGTGGCAACAGACGATACTATTTCACCGGCATGCGACGACTCAGAGCTGTCTGATGAAAGCTCCGACGCACGACGGCCTCGTGGAATTGTTGTCGAGGAGCTCATAGAAGGGGCTGGGGAGGCTGTGTAGGAGCGGGCAAGTGATGCCCCAGGGACTCGGAAGAAGCTGTTGAGCGTGGTTTGGGATTTCCACCCCTTCTGGTAACGTTGGCAAGTCCGCAGTGATTTGCTCATGACATCAGGGCCCTTTGCGTATGTACGAGGACGTTCTGTATTAATGAATGGTCCAAATCAAGTTTTTACAGTGAGTACAGTAGTAATTAATTGCACCTTTTGGCGTCTGAGTCCAAGTCCTCAAGCGTGAAGGGATCCATTCTGTATCGTTTGGGTCATCCCGCTCTGCCATTTCCACAAGCTTGGCAGCAAAATCCTCGTCTTCGAGGTCGGAAAATCCATCCTCCTCGCACTCGTCATCGCTCTGCT
>JAKELH010000766.1:0-30896 GCA_021525015.1 Lactarius pseudohatsudake | reverse complement strand
GTGCCGGGTTTGAAGTCGATGGCGTGGTCCCAGGGTCTTGATGGCGGAAATCGGTGTGAGGCCTCTTCGTTAAAGATCTTCGCGAATCGTTGGTACGGTTCAGGTATTACCGTTGGTGCTGCTGGTTTCTTAGCCTCGATTGCTAATTCGGTGGCTGTGGTACGTAACTGGCATGCTTCTTCTAATTCTTGTATCGCGTCCTCTCGGTCCTTTTGAGTGAAGGTGGCGGCCAATACGGTTTGTGGCTCTGTAGGGTTGATGGATCGCAGTACTACAGGTAGGGTGTTTTCATGTATGGTGGCGTGTTTCCAGCTAATGGTGGGTTCGTATGCTGCTAGCCAGGGGTATCCAAGCACTAGTTCTTCGCTCCCTATGTCGGTGACTAGGAAGCGCATGGTTCTGTGAACTCCCGTTGTTTCTACGTCGAGATCAATGAAGTGGGTGATAGACCCAGCTTTGTTCTCCGTATTATCGATGTTCCATATCTTTTTTGGACGGTCCAGTGGTTGTAGTCCTAACCCCATTCGTTTTGCGAACGAGGGTCTTATGAAATTGTCGGTGGCTCCGGAGTCTACGAGCCCTTTTATGTCGGCCATGGAGTAACTTGTACGAATCGAGACTGGGATTCTAAGCGAACGGAAGCGAGTCATGATTACAGAGTTACAATTAATTGCCCTCACCCAGGCCGATGGGTTTAGGCGTCCTGAAAACCCTCCTGACTCCATAAGTCCTGGAAGATGATGTCTTTTACGTCGTCCGGTGCTGCCCTCACTCCTTCTATCCAACTCCTAGCTGCTTCTTGAGGGGTGGATGTATTTGCCATTCGGGCGGTCGGAGCTTCTTGACTATGATAGTCCGTCTCCGTGTACCTAGTTTGATTTTGTCGCTGCTGTCGACGTGGGGCAGTGCAGTCTCGTGAGAAGTGACCCGGATTATTGCAATTGTAACAGATAACTTCCCTCATGTTACGCCTTTGCCCGCCTCCTCTATTCTGACTTCCTCCTCCTCGTGGTGCGAATGGGGGGCGGCGTGATTGCGTATCTCTGGTGAGTACGTCTTCTGCTCCAGCGAGGCGGGCACGGGAACGGTCCGCTGAGGTGTCCATGGCGTTTGGGTCGTAGCGAGGAGGTGGGTGTCGAGGTGGATTCCACATATTCCCGAAGCCTCGAGGCGGTTGTGAACGTGGTGGAGTTGCTCGTGTTGGGGTGGATAGATTGAGTCGGGCGCGAAGGTGAATGTATTGTTTCTGGCGTCTTAAGGTTGCGGCCTTCCATTCGTCGAAAGTTACTGGACTGTCGAGTTCGTACACCTTGGTGAATAACTTGCTCGGTAGTCCTGCCGTGAAGCGGTCGATTGTTTGTCGGTCGTTTAGGCGATAATCGGCCTGTCTCGCCAGTTGTTCGAAGTTAGTGACATACGTGTCGATGTCATCTCCAATCATTTTGATTCCTTTCGCGAGTGCTGCCTGGGCTTGTTCTTGTTCTAGGATGTTGGAGAAACGATCCGAGAATCCGGCTGTGAGGGTGTCCCACAGGAACTCGTCGTACCTATCGCGGCCCGTCCTTAATTCGTTGTTGAGCCACCCTAGGAAGCTCAGCGTCCAGTTGCTGACCATTGGTCCCTTGACGAATCCGAGGAATAGTAAGCATCGTCGGTATACATTCCGGAAGATTGGGGCATCTGCATTTAATCCCCAGTAAAGGTGCCATTGAGTTAGGAAAGACTCGTACAACGTTCGGTCTCCCGTGAAGACGGTGGGTTTTTCTCCTTCGAGCTTTCCCTCGCCTGGTTGAGCTCCTCCGGGTGGCCCTCCTCCGGGTGGCCCTCCTCCGGGTGGTCCTCCTCCGGGTGGCCTTCCTCCGAGCGGCCCTCCTCCGGGTGGCCCTCCTCTAGGTGGTCCTCCTCCGAAGTCTCCCGGCCTTCCGTAGGGTCGGTGAGGGGGTTGACTTCCTCCTGCTCCTGGCGGAGGGTCGGGATGATCTGGTCCCACTGCGCGAAATATAGCTGCTTCGTCGGCGTCCATTCGGTGTCCCGTGGACGGGTTAATAGGCAGGAGGACGGCATTAGCTTCCTCTCTGATACGTCGTACTTCTTCGGTTATGAGTGTTTCCTCCTGCGTGAGGGTGGCTGTGGCCATTTCTACGGCGGGAGATCTAATGTGTATAGTCTCGGGTTCGTGGATGTGGAGCGACTCAGCTGTTTGGATGACATCCGCTACTTCGGGCTCGTCTTCTTCTTCTGTTTGACTTTCGTCTTCTCCGCTTGTTTCTGAGGGTGCGGGTGTTCTTGGTTCCGAGTTACTGGGCTCTTCCTGTTGCCCGTCGATGTGTCCCCACTGCTCTCTTGTGGGTAAGGTCCGGGCGTCGATGTCGCAATTAAAGTTTCGGCCCGCTGGTCGTACTACGTCCCACCGGTTGTCTATGGATTCCACGTAATCTCCACCCAGCACGTGTTATCGAAGTTGAACTCAACTGGTCGATATCGGGTTGGTCCCGATGCGAAGTCAACGAAATATCCGGTGTCTCCTCGATATTCCCTCCACCTAGCGGCTCCTAGGAACTGTGTGGGTACGTTGCGGTCTCCTCGTCTTTCGAGGGTGTAGGTTCTGAAGTTAGTCCAACGATCTCGAGTTGTGAACGCCACGGTTGAGAGATTCTGGTCTTAATGTAACGCCGCCACTGGCGTGAGTCCGACTTGGACGACGAAAGGGCGTTGACTACTCAGCGTGACGACCTAAGTCAGGTCGATATCGGATACACGGCTCCTATGTGGCACGTGACCTCTGCAAGCACTAGGGCTAGATCCACTAGGCGTATTCGACGCGCGACTTGCTCTACAAGAGTCAAGCGAAAGAGAAGGCAGACGACTGAGAGGAGAGAAAGGAGTAGGACAGCAATGGCTATTGAAGAAGACCAGAATGGCGTATTCTGGTCTTTGTCCTCCTCTATTTATACATGAGGGGTATGGCTTTAAAGCTCCCCGTGAATCGTGTACTACTAGTAGCGTAAATAGCTCGAACCCTACTATCGCTGTCCTAGTAATGAGTCATGCCACATTGGCATGTGATATCGTACTGCTGACTGATGCGAGAAGTCCATGACCTATTACGACTTACTAAGGGAGTCATCACCGCGTAGTAAGTGTCCACTTCCGCAACCGTAACAGGCGTCATCCGCGAGCGAGATAGAGCGTTTTAAAGCCGAACTAACCTCCAGATGGGAGATCTCCGACCTGGGCGAACCAAAGTACGCCCTGGGAATAGGCATCACCCGCGATCGCTCCAAGCGCACTATTTCAATGTCCCAAACAGCTTTAATAGATCGCGTGGTGGAAGAGTTTGGTCAAACCGCCGCTCACGCAGTCGATACCCCCATGGTCGCCGGCCTGCAACTACAACGCCCTGACTCCGCAGCTCCCGTGTTGTCGGAGGTCAATGACTGGATATCTCGCACCCCGTATCGCTCCCTGGTCGGCAGCCTAATGTACATCGCTGTCGCCACTCGTCCAGACATCTCCTATGCAGTGGGACGCTTGTCCTCCTTCTGCAGCTGTTACCGTCTGGAGCACTGGTCGGCCGCCATACGCGTCCTCCGCTACCTCAAGGCGACTCGGACTATGTGCCTGGAGCTCGGCGGTACTAATCAGTTGCAACTACTTGGGTACTCAGACTCAGACTACGCGAACTGCATAGAGACCAGTCGATCTGTCGGAGGCTACTGTTTCACGCTTGGCTCGGGCATGATTTCTTGGAGCTCTCGCAAACAACACACCGTCGCGGACTCCTCATGCTACACGGAATACATAGCACTGCACGAAGCGTCACATGAGGCCATCTTTCTCCGGCAACTACTCGACGGGCTGAAGCTATTACCCACCGGTCCCTCGCCCCTCTATTGTGATAACGACGCCGCATCTGGACTCACCGAAGACCACGTCTGGCACTCGCGGACTAAGCATATTCGAGTCAAATACCACTATATCCGCGAGCAAACCCTAGGCGGCGAGCTGTCGGTGCGACGCGTCAAGTCGAAAGACAACACTGCCGACATCCTTACAAAGCCTCTGGGCCGAGTCGACTTCCTTCGCCTGCATCAGTACTTGGGGCTCAGCGCTGGAGAGGGATCCCCATGAGGAAGAGGAGGAGTTGGTACACGCCCATAACCTTCTGCGACCGCGCTTCCCTTCTTTCGGACACCTTTTCTTCCTTACCGTTTTCTTTTCTTTCGGACACCTTTCCTTTTGCTCTGGCACGACTATCTTATACTCATTTACGAACGATCATCCAGTACCTACATGTCGAGGAGGAGTGTTGAAGCCGAGAAGTCACGACACTTCGGACTGGTCTCACGTGACTGATAGTACATACGCGTTCTGGTATTCGACTGTTTGTTTTCCCTCAGTTACCTCTGCTCTACGAGGATCTGAGGGTAAGTCTCATGTATCTTTATTATCCTCTCGCCTCTGTTAACACTATGTAGATAGTATTGGTCTAGGTGATTATACACTAAAGTTACCTCCGCTCTACGAGGATCTGAGGATAGTATTGGTCTAGGTTTCTATACGATGCATGGAGAAGCGGGCTGCCGAGGTCGTCCCGGGAATTGAGCCTTGCATTACGCTCAAGTAGTATTCGAGAAACCTCGAGGTGACCTTTGATTGCTGCTGAGCGCAGTGGAGTGTTTCCGTAATAGTCACGGATATGCACATCAGCACCACGGTCGAGCAGTAACCGCACAACATCACGGTGTCCATTCTGCGATGCGCTGAGAAGTGGGGTGACTCCGTGGTCATCCTGGGAATTGATCTCTGCATTGCGCTCGAGTAGTAACCGAGCAAGCTCAAGGTGACCGTTGTTTGCTGCGCCATGCAGTGGAGTAGAGCCGTCCTTCTGGGAGTTCACGTCCGCACCAACGTCCAGCAGCCACTTTGCGACCTCAATTTTAAGATATCCCGGTGGCGCGTACGAAGCCATGTGTAGTGGAGTCCGATTGTCTGCAGTGCGTGAATTTATGTCGGCGCCATGCGCGAATAGCAACTGAGCAACCTTGATGTGCCCCTCAACTACCGACGCATGAAACGGAGTACCGTATATGCCACCTAAATGGTTTATTTGTTGTGGGTGCTTCATTATCAGGCGTTCCGCAAGACAAATGAACCCCTTTTGTGCGGCGAAGAACAAGGGAGCTGCTGGAGATGGCACGGCTCTCCGTGGTCCTCCAGACAGAGACTTCGCCAGGAGATCGGATAGTGACAGTATTCGGACCCATGCTGAAAAATGTGGTTTGTCCATGTCAAAGAAATAATCCATTGCGTCATTGATCTGTAATTCCACATTTCCGATCTCCGCATGCCGATACCAATACTCTGCAGCATATCGAAAAAGAGGAATCTTCTCGGCACTGTCCTTGTCGGTGCGGTCATCCAGGCGAAGTAACACGCCGAGACAAGCCTGGGCAAGAATCACGTGGGAATGCTCGATGGGGATATGGAACCGGGACACGTCTTCCATGCAACTCGAGAGGCGACCCGATATGAGGAATTCTTTTACCGAGAAATGTGAGAACTGAACAACTCGGGAGCCATTGTCGACGATTACGGAAACCAAACTGGAACAGGCTGACAGCACCGCCTCTTCTTGATCTTCCCACCGCCAATCCGCGATCAACTTTGGGATCCCTCCCGTGCTCAAGTCAAATGCGAGCACTTCCGCGAGCTCCTCGACCCGGAGTGGACGACTGGCCACTGCAAGACATTGCAGAAGTCGATAAGCGTGCTCCCGGTTCGCATTATTGATCTCCTTCAGGATACGCTTGTATGTCTCGTCTAATGATTTGGGCAATTCGTCGAGGATACGACGGAGATTGGTCGGGAAACAGTGCCGCAGAACCTCCAATTGACAAAACACCCATCGGAACCTGTTTCAAAATATAAGATAACGGTTATCATGATGAACAGAAGATGTGTTTACATTCCATCCGCCTTCTCCGTGAGATTCTCAATCACCGCATCCTTGTCATCGTCTCGCCATCTCTTCATCCTTCGATCCGAGCGAACGACAAAAGTAACGTAGTCGTTGATGTCCTGCTTTTGTCCACCTTCGTCGTGGAGGGATACTTGTTGACTTACCAAAGGCTCCAGCGTGGTGCGAATGTCGTACTCCGGACGACTCGTGATGCATAGACGTAGATGTGGATGGTGAAGATCGACAAGTCCTTTCACCAGCTCGAGGACATTCTCACGTGACGATGGAATCCCCGAATCGTTGGGAGACTCGTCGAGAGCATCCATGATCAGATAGATCGGCACTTGTCCCATTATCGTAAGTACATCCCTGAGGCACTGAGCAAGCGAGTCGACAGTTGGTTGCTCCGATCCTCGTTTGTGTGTGGAGTACAAGGAGGAAAGAGCGTCGCAGAAGGTATCTGATTGATCGGAGAGTTGGACAAGAAGGGATGATAACAATGCGCGCAAGTCCTGTTTTGTTGTGTCCTTGAAATCAAAGTAAAAATAGGCCAAGAAGGCAGACCCAGCATCGGACATGGATTTGATATCGCGGACGATCGCGGAGCTTGTTGACCATATGAGTTCGAGTAAGACACAACTCGGCGGGAGGTTACGCACCTGAGAATACTCTTCCCGGAGCCAGCTATCGATCCAAGAGTCGTCGTTAGCGGCGATTAAGACTCAGACTCAGACGAGATATGTACGTTTTCCGTGAATCCATAACAAGGAGCCAGATGCCTTCCAATCTGCGAGGGTGATCCCTTCGGTGCACCAGGCTGCGGTACCCTCGTGATGAGCACCGGATGCGGTGTTGAAATTGACAGAAGGATCGGGGGGAGCGACCCATCTTCGGAGGTCCTTGCGTAACTCATTCCCTGTAAGAGAGGTCAAGTTCTCATGATCTCCGGCGATGTGATCAAAAGATGACGAACGGTTTATGTCGATGACTTGATTGGTGACTTGTTGAATTGCTATTCCGGTCTCCTTTACGCCTAAGCGAAGGTCCTTAACATTGTCGTCGATGTCGCGCGTGATCGCCAGGGCTTCTGCTGCTGCCATCCGAGCCTCCTCTTGTGTCAACGCGTCTAGTCGCTGAAGCGCGTCCTCCACTTCCTTCCTTCCAATCAGCTTCTTGAGATATTTCTCTGCATGAAGGTTGATTCAGGTTATGTATCAACTAGGAAGGACATACTGGTTCGTCCTTGCCCGATCTCCTCGGTCACGATCCCAAGAATCGAGAGTACCTCGACCATGATCTTTACGATGATGTCCGTCATAGCTGTCGTCGGCCGGACCTCGATATACTTTTCGAGCCGCTTAAAGAAGTATTCCAAGCGGCCAAACAGGTCTATGACAGCATTTTGGCTAGCGCGGATATCCTTGACCGCCTAAAGGGTAGAGGTTCAACCGAGACACACGTCGGGTCAAGAATGATGCTCACCTGGAGGAGGACACCAATCCCAGCAAAGATCGCGTTCGATGGTGGGAATATCTGCCGTCATATAAATCAGAGGGTAGATCTCGAGTGACTCAAGGCCTCGGAATTACCAGTCCAGCACCGTTACCGAGGGCCACAGAGAATGCGTACAGGACATTGACAGTGGGATCGAGCCACTTTGACCACCTTTCGTCGGCAGTTTGAGATCGATCAAACGTCTGGACTTGGGTTCGAAGCACGGCGAGAATTCTACTGGGAGAGTCGCAGGACTGCAGCTGGGCGGCTAGGGGATGGGAGGTAATGTCTCGCTTTGTTTGGTTTTTGTATGCTTCCAAGGCAGCTGTAAAGATTGCCTCGAAGTTTGTAGAAGAGGTAGAAGTAGACGGAACTTGGGACATAGCGCTAGTTGAAGGAGCCCGCGCGTCGTGTACGACAGATAGCCGCCCTGATATTGAAGCCAGCCAAATGATAGCGCACACAATAACTTGCACTCATGCCGCACGGGTGAACGAGAAAAATAATTGTATGTTGGGTTAGTCAGAGTGTGGACCCATGGGATGATTAGTGGTGCATTCTTGCTTGACCGTAAACAGGAATATAATATCGACATGGTATGCGCCAACTCGAACTATCGATAGTCTCCTACGTCTTCACACAGAAAACAGCACCACCCGCGCGCAGATGGCCGTCTCTTAGGGCACCTGGTCGTCCGCCGTGCCTGAACATGCCGCACCGCCGCCAGGCGCTGTGACCACGGCTGTGGCTCCCATGCCAACTGATTCTGACTAGCTTGGTACTCCTCCCGGCGCGCTGCCGAGCGCGGGTCGATGTACCCCGAGGAGCAGCGCGGTGGTCAGTGGGGGCGCTGTGTGTAGCGTTGTCGGGTGCGCGTTTAAGTTCGTCACGGTTGCGAACACACGGTTTTCGTTGCCGTCTGGGGGCGGAAGCAGGAACGACAGCGAGGCCTGGGTGTCTTCCGTCTTTGTCTCTGCCGCGCCGGTCAGATTTTCGCCCTCTGCATTTTCTGCGCCTACCTCCGGCGTGATCCCTGTGACGAGTCGATCAGTCACTGATAGAGGACGGAGGGCCAGTGGAATTTCGAGAAAGAAGTCACGCACATCTCAGGCATCAGATGACCCCGTCGGTCGGCCGAATACGATCTCGTGGGCATCTAGTGCTTTAAGCTGCCCGTCGAGAACATCCGCGTCGTTCGAACAGACAACGACCGTGACTGGCGCAGTAGTCGCCGATGTACCGTTCCAGGACCCGTGGTTGCCATGCTCGGCGATGGCCGTGAACATGCATACCATTCCGCCCGTGAGTGCGCGCAAGGTGCGCCAGGATCAGCTATTATCTATGTGGAATACCCCAGCCCTAAGCTGGCAAAATCGTTAATTCAGCCGCAACGGATAAACAAGTGAGGAACGACGCACCGTTCTTGATCAAGGCTCTGAGCAGATCCACCCACACATGCACGTCCGGATCGGAACTGAGTCCGTTGGGTCACAATCGTATCGTGCAATCGAACCACTTGTGCACAAGCCATGCTAGCCCCAGCTTGGGAGGTTGGCCGTGTCGGTGGTGGAGGAGCAGGGCAGTGTCGATACAGTATGGCTCAGCGGCTTAACCAGTTGATCGTATACGACTTTTCCTATGTCAAAGTCGATAACCCAGACCCGACTTCCGTTGCCATGGACTGGGGAAAAGTGTCATTTCAGCGACTGGCACAGAGTAAGAGTGCGCACCATTTAGCAGTCAACGCGCATAGATTTTGCGAGAACCTATTGCCTCGGCCGCAATTGAGGTATCACCTTTCTGGTCTTTCATGTCTGAACCAACAGGGAGTCATCCCCGACCATTTGCTAAGAGGTATATAGGTCGGGGTCCTTCGTGGGTGATGTGGGAAGAGGCGGTCACGATAGAATAGTAGCTGAAGGGTGACAAGCTTTCGAGTGCTTTGCGTGTTCTGTGTATACGATCTGGGCTGGGGTGGGCCAGCAGCGGGGTTCTCTCCCCTCTTCCCTTTTTGCGGTGGCCGAGCAATTATCCCTTTTTTGGTACTTAGTTTCCCCGGCCGGGCACCCGTGACATGCACAATTATGTACTTGTCCGGTAACCTCCCAACCGCACTTCCCACGGCCTATCAACCATCAACCCTGTCTGTGTAACGACCCTGCTGCGGCAGGCATGGGTTCTGCACGCTCACCAGCCTGCGCGTCTGCCTCTGCTATTCCGGCTTACATGTCACGTGCGGGTGGCAGCACAGGCACCGGTGCTCGCACGCGGCGCGGATCGTGTCCACGTCGAGGCTCGGCACGTAGTACCGCGTGCGGCACGGGAAGCGAAGACGTGACCAGTCCATACTGCGTATCGACAGCGGCGGGATAGCATTGAGCGTGTGCAGGTACAGATGTCACGTTCTCAGATGTCGTTGAGAGCACCTTCCGGACCGTCCTCGCTTGCGCCGGACGCTCCGGCCAGTGTAGCGGTTCGGGTTGTGCACGTACAGGCTCGCCACCTGGCCCGGGGCGCTGAGGCAGCGATCAGCTGTGGCCTTTGAACCCGCCCTCGTCGAAGTGGTGCGCCAGCAGTATAGAGCACACCCGCGACTGTCGGGGGCGGCGTTGGCCCTGCCTAGCATGCCAGCCCGCCGCTGCCGACGCCGGCGTAGCGCGATCCTGCGCGTCGGGTCCGCAGAGGAGTCGAATTGGCGCTTCGATTCGGAGTCTTCCGGAAGCCTTTTTTTTTTTTGGATCCCGATCCGGACGGCGACGGCGGGGTCGAGGATGATAAGTTACAGTACTGTACCAGTACCGGTGCCGGTGGGAAGGAGAGGTTGTAGTTGTCGCTTAGTAGCGTCAGCCCTTTGAGACGCACGATGGGTTCCTCACGCGTCCAAGTCTCATAGTCTGGTGGATTCGAAGCTTAATAAAATAACATGCCGGGGCCCATTCGAGAGCCACGTTGGGGGTGCGAGGGCGAGGGCACAAGAAAAAGCAAGGTAAAAGTGAAACTCATGAAGAGTTCGGTTCCAAAGATTAAGATGTGGCCTTACGACGAGGATGACACACGGCATGCCCTAGTAAAAGACAAGCGCATAACTTTCTCAAGTCAACCCCAACCACAATACTTGTTGTGTATTCGAGAAGGGCAAGAACATAACTTTCATATTTCTTTGGGTCCCGGGTATGGGAAACGGTCCAGGGGCAGTCCAGGGGCTCAAAAATGAATCAAACACTCGCTACTAGTTCAAACCGCCGTGACGCTTCTCCAGCCAGCAAAGGGTTACAGTACCTTTCTCTAACTACCATATGATGGTCAAGTTTTTCTACGCAAAGCGTGGGCGAGGATGGGTCGCACACAGGACACACCACAGTCAGTCACTTCGCGCTTCCTGTCTCGCACTCGCACCACAGAATCACCCGCTCTCTTCCCTAGTATTATAGTACTACGAATATGATGCGCCGTGCACTAGATCTTTTTCATTTTCCCTATGACGCCCGCTGACAAACCAAGGAGCAACCCGCAAAGAGTCAAATAATCATTGAACCGCGACTATGCGTCATGGGTATTGACGTCCGCCATGGGCGTTGAGCACACGCATTCAGTCCCGTCGGAACAACTCACGTGTTTTATTTTGGCGTAATTTTCCATGCGATGGACACCAAAAAAGGCAGGAAAGAGAGAAAATCCAAAGTTGCAGATGCCCCATTCAGCCATCCAGACCCGCAGCGCGAAAGCCTGCATTCGGCTCTGTCTCTTTTCACCTGCTCTCGTGCGCTCCGCCCCATCTGCTGGTCGGTGTCTGTGCGGTCTCATACCCTTGTCACGCTTACATCGCTGCGGGGAATCGTTACAACGTAGCGCCCGGTCCAGCCGTCAGTACGCGTCAGTGGCGGCAGTGACGTCTCCTTCAGCGACGACTTGAGCCAGTTAGGGGTTTTTTCACAGTTGTTTATCACTATCTTCGCATTGAATTAGGCCTCTGAATGTGCGTGTGTGAAAGCTGCGCGAACCCCCCTGCGCAAGTCCTGCGCGGAGTGGAACTGGCAACAAGTTAAAACATTATTGGAGCGCTAGGTCGCGCCATGGTAAGCACGCCGACAGTCTCTCTCCTAATCCTGTACTGGTGCTCTCAGGGGGGTGTCTCGTCTCGTTCTCAATGAACGTCGTCGAAATGGCTGATAATGGTTTCCATGGATCGCTCACACTTGCCACTCTCTAGCAAGACTGGCTGTTGTGTCTTGTGATAATAAATGACAGTTACTGTACACGTCATATGATAGGAATTCGGAAGGACTGCATATATTCTACATACGATATTTTCGGTGAATCGCTTTGGTAAGGGTCAATGTACAGTGAACAAGAAGGGCAATGGTCACTTACATGCGCCGAAAAGTCAAACTTGAACATAGACAATATCTCGTCTCGTTCATTCATTCCGCGGCGTACTGGGAAAGCAATTGTATGATTTCCTCTTGTCTTGGGCCACAGGCAACATCGCGTGGAGTCTTTCCGCTGAGGTCGCGTACGTGTGCACCCGCACCGTGGTCCAGCAATAGCCGCACCACCTCTGGGTATCCTCCCATCCAACCACGCATCGCGTTGTGTAACGGGGTCGATCCCTCGACATCCTGGGCATTGACTTCCACATTGCGCTCAAGTAATAAGCGGGAAATCTCAAGTGTACCACGGGCTGCTGCGAAATGCAGTGGGGTTACTCTCCTGTTGTCGCAGGCATGCACATCCGCATTATGGTCCAGCAATAGCCGCGCAACCTCTGGGCATTCTCCCATCCAACTACGCGCCACGGAGTGTAACGGGGTCAATCCCTTGACATCCTGGGCATTGACTTCGACATTACGCTCAAGTAGTAAGCGAGCAGACTCAGGGTCACCGAATCGCGCTGCGTAATGGAGTTGGGTTACTCCCCCGTCGTCGCAGACGTCCACATCTGCTTCATGGCCCAGCAATAACCGCACAACATCACGTCGTCCCATACTCGACGCGCAGAGAAGCGGGGTGAATCCTTCGTTATTTCGTGCATTGACCTCCGCGTTGCGCCCGAGTAGTAACCGAGCAACCTGAAGGTGGCCGTGGGTCGCTGCCACATGCAGTGGGGAATTCCCCCTCTTGGTCCGGACGTGCACATCTGCATTGTGGTCCAGAAATAACCGAAAAACATCAAGGTTTCCACTCTCTGATGCCCTGATAAATGGGGTTACTCCGTCATCATCTCTGGCATTGACCTCTACATTGCGCTCGAGTAGTAATCGAACGACCTCGAGGTCACCGGTGGCCGCTGCGTAATGCAGTGGAGTTTTTCCCTTGTTGTTGCGGACATGTTCATCTGCTCCGTGATCCAGCAATAACCGCAAAATATCAGGGTTTCTACTCGCTGACGCGCAGAAAAATGGGGTGAATCCGTCATCGTCCTGGGCGTTGACCTCGGCATTGTGCTCGAGTAGTAACCGAGCGACTTCGAGGTGGCCGTAATACGTTGTGTAATATAGCGGAGTCATTCCCTTGTCAACACGGACATGCGCCTCTGGCTTTGGACCAAATAAACCATCATCGACATTCTCTCCACGGCGCTCGAGTAGTGACCGCTTGAGTGATCGAGCAGCTTCAAAGTGACCATCGCACACCGCGCAAAGATGTGTGGTCTTTCCCTTGTCGCGGACATGCTCATCCACAATGTGGCCCAGGAATGACCGCATACAATCAAAATCACGGGTCATGCCCCACGGTGGATTGAGAAATGTGGTAGCTCCTTCGGTATTACGAACATTGACCTCCGCATCGTACTTGAGTAGTATCCGAGAAATATCGAGATGGCCGTAGATCGCCGCCAAATGTAGTGGAGTGTTTCCGTAGGTATCATGGAAACGCGCGTCTGCATTGTGGTCCAGTAATAACTGCACAATATCACGGTTTCCTGTCGCTGAAGCATGGAGAAGCGATCTAGCGAGATCATCCCGGGAATTAACCTCTCCGTTATGCTTGAGTAGCATCCGAGCAACCTCGAGGTGACCTTTGGTTGCTGCCAAACGCAGCGGAGTGTTTCCGTAATAGTCGCGGATATGCGCATCCGCGTTGAGGTCCAGCAATAGCCGCACAACATCATGGTGTCCATTCTGTGATGCTGTGAGAAGTGGGGTAACACTGTGGTCATCCTGGGAGTTGACCTCCGCATTGCGGTCGAGTAGTAATCCGGCAACCTCAAGGTGACCGTGGCTTGCTGCGCAATGAAGTGGAGTCCAGCCGCGCGTCTGGGAGTTCACGTCCGCACCAACGGTCAGCAGCCACTTCCCGACCTCAAGACGTCCCACCCGTGAAGCCATGTGTAGCGGAGTCCAATTGTCTCCAGAGCGTGAATTTATGTCGGCGCCATGCGCGAACAGCAACTGAGCGACCTCGATATTCCCCTCAAGCACAGACGCATGCAACGGAGTACCGTAAAGACCACCGAAATGATTTAATTGCTGTGGGTGCTTCATGACCAGGCGTTCCACTAGACCACTGAATCCCTTCTGTGCAGCGACGTATAAGGGAGCTGCTGGAGGTGGCACAGTTCCCGGCGGTCCATGGGAAGAAACTACCGAGAGTTCCATCCGAAGCAGGTCATGTATCCGGACCCACGCTGAAAAATGTGGCTTGTCCATGTCAAAGAAACGATCCAACGCGTCCATTATCTGTAATTCGGCATTTCCAGTCCCCACATGCCCGTTCCAATATTTGGCAGCATATTGAACAAGAGGAATCTTCTCGGCACTATCTTTGTCGGTGCCATCGTCCAGGCGAAGCAACACGCCGAGACAAGCCTGGGCAAGAATCACGTGGGAAGGTTCGATGGGAATATGAAATCGGGACACCTCTTCCATGCAAGTCGCGAGCCGATCCGATATCAGGAATTCTTTTACAGAGAAATGTGAGAACTGGACGACTCGGGAGCCATTGTCGACGATCACGGAAACCAAACTGGAACAAGCTGACAGCACTGCTTCTTCTTGGTCTTCCCACCGCCAATCCGAGATCAACTTTGGGATCCCTCCCGTGCTCAAGTCAAACGCGAGCACTTCCGCGAGCTCCTCGACCCGGAGCGGACAACTGGCCACCGCGAGACATTGTAAAAGTCGATATGCGTGCTCCCGGTTAGCATTATTGATCTCCTTCAAGATACGCTTGTATGTCTCGTCGAGCGATTTGGGTAATTCATCGAGGATTCGACGCAGATTGGTCGGGAAACAGTGCCGCAGAACCTCCAATTGACAAAACACCCATCGAAACCTGTTTCAAAATATAAGTCAACGGTGATCATGATGAACGGAAGATGTGCTTACATTCCATCCGCCTTCTCCGTGAGATTCTCGATGACCGCATCCTTGTCATCGTCTCGCCATCTCTTCATCCTTCGATCCGAGCGAACAACAAAAGTAACATAATCGCTAATGTCCTGCTTTTGTCCCCTCTCATCGTGGAGGGATACTCGTTGAGTCACTAAAGGCTCAAGCGTGGTGCGAATGTCGTACTCTGGACGACTCGTGATACATAGACGTAGATTTGGATGGTGAAGATCGACGAGTTCTTTCACCAGCTCGAGGACCTTCTCGCGCGACGATGGAATGCCTGAATCATTGGGAGACTCGTCGAGAGCATCGATGATCAGATAGATCGGCACTTGTCCCATCGCCGAGAGCATATCCTTGAGGCACTGCGCAAGCGAGTCGACAGTCGGTTGTTCCGATCCTCGTTGGTGTGCGGAGTACAAGGAGGAAAGAGCATCGCAGAAGGTATCCGATTGATCGGAGAGTTGGACAAGAAGGGACGATAACAATGCGCGCAAGTCCTGTTTTGTTGTGTCCTTGAAATCGAAGTAAAAATAGGCCAAGAAAGCAGACCCGGCATCGGACATGGATTTGATATCGCGGACGATCGCGGAGCTTGTTGATCATATGAGTTCGAGTAGGACGCAACTCGGCGGGGGGTTACGTACCTGAGAATGCTCTTCCCGGATCCAGCTATCGATCCAAAAGTCGTCGTTAGTGGCGATTAAGACTCAGACTCAGACGAAATATGTACGTTTTCCGTGAATCCATAACAAGGAGCCAGATGTTTTCCAATCTGTGAGGGTGATCCCCTCGGTGCACCAGGCTGCGGTACCCTCGTGATGAGCACCGGATGCGGTGTTGAAATTGACAGACGGATCGGGGGGAGCGACCCATCTTCGGAGGTCCTTGCGTAACTCGTTCCCTGTAAGGGAGGTCGACTTTTTATGGTCTCCGGCGATGAGATCAGAAGATGACGAACGGTTTATGTCGGTGACTTGATTGACGACTTGTTGAATCGCTACTCCGGTCTCCTTTAAACCTAAGCGAGTAAAGTGCTGAGGACAGTTTCGGAGCCGGCAAATGGAGGCATAACTCACCTTGAATGACGGAACCAACTTTGTGGTCGACGCCGTGTACCTTGCTGTCGACGGTCCGGACCTTGTTATCGATACCGTCTACTTTGATATCAACAGCCTGCACCCTCTCATCGACGGCTTCCACCTTTTCATCGACGACCTTAACCATTTCATCGACGTCCTTGACCTTGTCACCCACGTCCTTGACCTTGTCATCAATGCCACGAGTGATCATCAGGACTTCTACTGCCGCCATCCGAGCCTCCTCCTGCGTCAACGCGTCTAGCCGCTGAAGCGCGTCCTCCACATCCTTCCTTCCAATCAACTTCTTCAGATACGCTTCTGCATGGCGGTCGGTTTCTGGGGATTAATCAACAGGGAAGGACATACTGGTTCGCCCCTGCCCGACCTCCTTCGTCACGATCCCGAGGATCGAGAGTATCTCAACCATGATCTTTACGATAATGTCCGTCATTACTGCCGTCGGCCGGACCTCGATATATTGTTCAAGCCGCTTAAAAAAGTACTCCAAGCGGCCAAATAGGTCTACAAGGGCATCTTGGCTAGCCCGCACATCCTTGATGGCCTAAGGAGTAGATGCGTCGTCAGAACACACACGTCGGGTCAAGGACGATGCTCACTTGGAGGAGGACACCAATCCCAGCAAATATCACATTCGATGGCGGAAATATCTGTCATGGTACATATGAGAGGGTATCTCGAGCGGCTCAAGGTTTCGCAATTACCAGCCCAACACCGTTACCGAGGGTCACAGAGAATGCGTACAAGACATTGACAGTGGGATCGAGCCACTTTGTCCACCTCTCGTTAGCAGCCTGAGATCGATCAATCGTCTGAAATTGGGCTCGAAGCATGGTGAGAATCGCATAGGGAGAGTCGCAGGACTGCAGGCGGGTGGCCAGGGGATGGGAGGTAAGGTCACGCTTTGTCTGCTGTTTGTACGCTTTCAAAGCAGATGTAAATATTGTCTGAAAGTTTGCGGAAGGCGGAACTTGGGACATAGCGCTAGTTGAAGGAGCCCGGTTGGATGCTCAGGATAGCACGATTACAGTATCGTAGGGAGACGCCCCGTGCACGCGACCGATAGCCGCCCTGATATTCCCAGGGTGCCACCACACTAGACGCTCACACACTTAAATTCAGCCTGAGTGCGAGATACAATGGACTTCAATTTGCAGGAAAGACGTAATACCTATATTCATTCATCATTCTAAGACGGGTCTGGGTACTGTACAATAATTGAGTTGCCACCTTCACGGAGAACCTGCCTTAGCACTCGGTACTGTCTCCGCCCTCTTTTTTTTTTTTTTTTTTTTTTTGGATCCACTGTCTCCGCCCTCCGAGTCTCCAGTTGCATCGCCTGCCAGTGCCCGTTCGGGGGGACCACACACTCGGTCGCTTGCCGATGGCGACACGAACTGGGTTAAACACGTGTTCAGAGAATGCATTCGTGCGAATGTATCAGGATGCGGTGGCCCTTTCTTACCGACACGTCCGAACCGTCTCGCTTGTCATCGTGAGGGGCGAACGTGGGTGAGCGGGGTGCTGCTGTTGCAGTCTGGGGGGTGGCAGTGACAACGACGGCGGTGTCTCTGTCTCTCGCCTCTATCTCTCCCTCGCCGGTCGGGCAATGATCCTCTGACGTTTCCGCGTCGGCGGGGACATCGCCTGCCTCCGATGTGATCACGTGACGCGTGACGAGATTCACGCACCAGGTCATCAACCAACCGTCAGCTGCCCGAACTCGTGGGTGTCAAGTGCCGCAAGCAGCCCGATGAGAACCTCCATGTCGTTCGCACAGGCGACGGTCGTGGGGGGTGCAGTCACCGACGTGCCATGCCAGGCGCCGGGGTTGACGTAGTCGACGATCGCTGTGCGCGTGTGTGCGCAGTTCGGCTGGACAGTCCATGAGTGCGACCGCGCAATGTGCTCCAGGATCAGCTCATAATCTGTCCGGGACAACATATCCCAGCGGCCCCAGCCCTGGGCCGGCAAAATCGTCAACTCTGTCGCAGCAGACGAACAAGTGAGGACCTACTGCACCGTCATCGATCTTGGTTTTTGAGTAGATCTTAGTGCATACATGGGTCTTTCTTCGGGACCCGTGCCCGCGGGGCCCGCGATGCGACCGAGCCAGGTGCGCAGAAGCCATGTCAGCTCAGGTTCGAAAGATCAGCTGCGTACCTGGTAGAAGAGCAGGACAGTATCGGCGCAGTACGGGTGCGCAATCCGCAGGGCATGTAGGTCTGATCCACGCGAGTCGCCAAGCAGGATCGTCGAAGGCATGATCAGTGTGGCAAGGCGCATTCGAGCGTCAGCGCGCTGCAGCCGTAGTTCCAGAAAAACTTGGATTGGGGCTAAGCGCCAGAAAGACAGGTCCTTGCAAACTTACCGGGTGAGATAGTCGGCGATCGATCTTAACAAGGTGACCGTGTTCCACCTTTCCCATGTCAAAGTCGATAACGAGTCAGCGCCTTGGCCCTTATTGTCATGGACTGGGAGTTATTTGAGGGAATGGCACGGAACAAGGGTGTGCACCATTTGACTGTCAATCGCATAGACCGTGTGAGGACCCTCTGCATCGGCCGCAACTTGGGCGTCTCTGTCGGCCTTGGAAAACGTCTGCAAGATACAAAGGAATGGGGGAGCCATTCTCGATCGTTTGCTGAATAGTTAGGAGGTATTGCGTGGGTCCTTATTCTGCGTGGGGTCCGCTACAGTGTGTTAAACGCGGGAGATGAACAATGCAAAGATACGAACCAGAAATTCGCTCCTGTATGCGTCTCTTTTCCACCCCGCGACTTACAGGCGAATGGAAAAACGTGTCGAGGACGGAGCGCATGCGTGTTGCGTCACCCGGTGCGCGGGTATCACATCATTGGGAAAACGTGCGTAAGATGAACAAAAACGCCGCCATAAAGCGCAGCTGCCTCCGAGCTGGAGTTAACGGAGGAGATTATGTTCTGCAAACCGTTGAGTATGAATGGTACGATCGCGGGTGAGGGAGACTGACCTGCACTCTGATCTGGCTCGGTGGGGGAATCGGGTATGACGTGAAGGACAAGGTCGCGGACATCCTGGCTTCCAGAGTTAATAGTACGCAGAAAACAGGAGAAAGAGGGATACCTGCTTGGAAATCTCCGAATTCTAGGATAAAAATCGCGGGAGAATCACCCGTGTAGACTGCGTATGACGAGATTCGCGAGGGTCGAGCCTGGCCAAGGCGGGGCACGTGCCATTCCAGTGCCATTCCCTCTCGCACCGCGGCCCGAACACGCCGGGTCAATAAAACCTCTCGCCCCGTAATTGCCAAGGTACAGGCCCACGTCCACCCTTCATTGACTCGCTCCAGGTGGTCCTGCCCACTCAGTCGCAACTTTGCCTCGGGCTGGTGAATCCCTCGTCCCAGGTCGATTAACCCCTTTTCTTGGTATCAGAGTACTATGTAACAGGTGCGCCGTGCACTAGATCCCTTTCCCCACCCCTACGGCCCCCTCTAACAAGACAAGGTACGACCCACAAAGATCCAAGTCATTGTCGAGCCATGGCTATGACATTATTACGCTACTCCCACACAGATACCGACCCTGGGTGGTGGGCACAGGCATTCAGTTCTGTCGGGAACACCTCGTGTGTAACTCCTGACTGAAGTCACCAATACCCATCAAAAGTCGGGAAAGCCGGAAAGTCTAAAGTTGTCGATGCCCCTTCAGCCGAGGCCAAGTCTTTAGACCCACAGCCCGAAAGCCGACCTTTGTGCATGCCTCTATTCATCTACTCTTGTGCGCTCCGCCCCATCTGCCGATCCTGTTTGTGCAGTTGTTGTTCCAGGTTCCCGTCGGCAGTATCTACAGATACTGGAAATAACGCACTCAGGACAACATTCGCGTCGGCGCGATACATCTCAGCGATCCTTGAATGTCTCACGGCCGAAGTGTTGGACCTAGCAGGTGCGTGACGTACTCCCGTCTACGCTTCTCTCCCTCTTGCACTTACGCCTCTCCTGATAAAGGCGATGCGTCGAAAGGTCTCCACGTCAAGCATATCATACCACTAGCTTGGAGAGGATGAGCTCGACACGATCGTCGCCCGCCAGTGGTGGTATCCCGCAGTTCATTCATAAGACCGGGCCCCAACTGCTGGCAAGGTTCAGAAGCGGGAAGTCGCACTAGCATAATGTGCGCAACGGTGATTTCATGTCCGAGGTGGGTTAACGCCTGGGACATTAAAGGTTGGCTTACCATTCAGTGCGACGCGGACACCTTGACGATACCATGGTATTTCTATTTTCATTTTTTGTCCAAAGTTTTTGTCCTGATCCCAGTCTCATACACTTTCGCAATTTTATTTCTGCGCGGAATCGGTTCAAACTCTGAATTCCAGTCGTCGGTGGCGCTAGCGTCCCCTTGTCCCCTTCGCCGATAACTTGAGCGAGGTTCGGGGTTTTCCTGCAGTTGTTATTACTATCTTCACACGAAACAATGGGATTAGGCCTCTGAATGTATGCGCGTGAACCCCTGCGCCAGTCCTGCGCCGGGTCGAACAGGCAACAAGTTAAATCCGCGTTATACGTCGCGCTATGGTAAACACACCGACAAGTCTTCACACTCAGTACTGCCGCTCTTAGGGGATGTTTTGTCCTCTTCGAATGGTGATAGACGTCGGTCGAAATGCCTGAAGACAGTTTCCATGAATATGAATCTGTCGCTCTCCAGCAAGACTGATCGTCTCATGAAGACGGTGTTCTGGGCTGACAATAAAGCACGAGTACTGTACTATACATGAAATGAAGGCATGCGGACAATTAACGTCGTATTACAGGAATTCGGAAGGACTGCACGTATTCTACACACGATTTCACTACATGAATAACAGTGGGTTCCGGGGTGAATCGCTGTAGTAGGGGTCAATGTGCAGTAAGTAAGCAGGGCACTCGTCGCTCACACATTCATTCCATAGCATCCTGGGAAAACAATTGTACAATTTCCTCTTGTCTCGGGCCACGGGCAACTTCGCGTGCTGTCTTTCCGCTGACGTCGCGTGCATGCGCATGCGCACCCTGGTCCAGTAATAACCGCACAACCTCTAAGTATCCTCCCGACCAACCGCGTGTCGCGTAGTGTAACGGAGTCGATCCCTCGACATCCTTGGCGTTGACTTCCGCATTGCACTCGACTAGTGACCGAACAATCTCGAGGTAACCGCCGACTGCTGCGTCATGCAGTGGGGTTACTCCCTTGTCATTGTAGACGAGTACATTCGCATTGTTGTCTAGCAATAGCCGCACGACATCATTTTTTCCCATCCTCGATGCGTAGAGAAGTGGTGTGAATCCTTCGTTATTCTGTGCATTGACCTCCGCGTGGCGCCCGAGTAATAACCGAGCAACCTCGACGTGACCGTAGGCCGCTGCAAAATGCAGTGGTGAATTTCCCTTGCTGTTGCGGACGTGCTCATCTGCATTGTGATCTAGCAATAACCGCAAAACATCAACGTGTCCATGGCGTGATGCCATGAGAAATGGGGTTAATCCGCCATGGTCTCGCGCATTGACCTCGATATTGCGCTCGAGTAGTAACCGAACAACCTCAAGATCACCAGTGGCTGCTGCATAATGCAGTGGAGTCTTTCCTTTTTTATTGCGGACATGCACATCCGCATTGTAGTCCAGAAATAACCGCAAAGTATCGGGGTGACCACTCGCGGATGCGCAGAAAAATGGGGTAAATCCGTCATCATCCCGAGAATTGACCTCCGCATTGTGATCAAGTAGTAACCGAACAACCTCGAGGTGGCCATAATATGCAGCGTAATACAGTGGAGCCATTCCTTTGTTGACCCGGGCATGTTCGTCTACATGGCTCCACCCCAGCGTTAGGAACTCGGACGCACTGTTGGGGACTGAGGGTTCATTGTGGGTATTGACCTCTGCACGGCGCTCGAGTAGGAACCGCTTGAGCGACTCAGCGGCTTCAAAGTGACTGTCGCACACCGCGCAACAAAATGATGAGACATCTCCCTTGTCGCGGACATGCTCGTCCGCAGTGTGGTCTAGCAAACACCGCGTAACATCACCACGCAACAATGGATCAAAAAATGTGGTGGTTCCTTCGGTATTCCGGACATTGACCTCCGCATTGCACTTGAGTAGTATCCGAGAAACCTCGAAATGACCGTAGATCGCCGCCAAATGCAGTGGAGTGTTTCCGTAGCTATCACAGAAACGCGCATCTGCATTGTGGTCCAGCAATAACTGCACAACTTCACGGTTTCCTGTCACCGATGCATGGAGAAGTGCGCTAGCGAGATCATCCCGTGAATCGACTTCAGGATTGTGCTTGAGTAGTATTCGAGCAACGTCGAGGTGACCTTTGGTCGCTGCCGAACGCAGTGGAGTGTTTCCATAGTAGTCACGGATACGTGCATCCGCATTGTGGTCCAGCAATAGCCGCACAACATCGCAGTGTCCATTCAGAGTCTGCGATGCATTGAGAAGTGGGGTAGCTCCGTGGTCATCCTGGGAGTTGACATCCGCGTTGCGCTCGAGTAGTAACCGAGCAACCTCAAGGCGACCGTTGGTTGCTGCACAGTGCAGTGGAGTCCTGCCGTCCTTCTCCC
The DNA here is from genome assembly GCA_021525015.1 of Lactarius pseudohatsudake. Taxonomy (NCBI): domain Eukaryota; kingdom Fungi; phylum Basidiomycota; class Agaricomycetes; order Russulales; family Russulaceae; genus Lactarius; species Lactarius pseudohatsudake. The sequence continues at coordinate 8,409 of JAKELH010000766.1, read as the reverse complement.
GAGAGTTCACGTCCGCACCAACGTTCAGCAGCCACTTCCCGACCTCAAGACGTCCCGCGCATGAGACATGGTGCAGTGGAGTCGAATTATCTTCAGAATGTGAATGTATGTCGGCCCCGTGCGCGAACAACAACTGAGCGACCTCGATATTCCCCTCAAGCACGGACGCATGCAACGGAGTACCGTATTGACCACCTCGATGATTTAATTGGTGATGGTGCTTCATGATCAGGCGTTCCACTAGACCACGGAATCCCTTCTTTGCAGCGAAGTATAAGGGAGCTACTGGAAGTGGCACATCTGGAAGTGGTCCGGACCATGACGAAGAAGCTATCAAGAGCTCGACTCGGAATCGGTCTCGTATTCGGACCCATGCTGAAAAATGTGGCTTCTCCATGTCAAAGAAATCGTCCATTGCATCCTTTATCTGCAACTCTACATTTCCGATCGCCGCGTGCCCATCCCAATATTCCGCAGCATATTGAACAAGAGGTATCTTCTCGGCACTATCTTTGTCGATGCCGTCGTCCAGGCGAAGTAACACGCCGAGACAAGCCTGGGTGATAATCACGTGGGAAGGTTCGATGGGGACGTAGAACCGGGACACCTCTTCCATGCAACTCGCGAGCCGATCAGATATCAGGAATTCTTTCACGGAGAAATGTGAGAACTGAACAACACGGGAGCCGTTGTCGACGACGACGGAAACCAAACTGGAACAGGCCGACAGCACCGCCTCTTCTTGGTCTTCCCATCGCCAATCTGCGATCAACTTAGGAATCCCTCCCGTGCTCAAGTCAAACGCGAGAACTTCAGCAAGTTCCTCGACCCGGAGTGGACGACTGGCCACCGCGAGACATTGTAAGAGTCGATAAGCGTGCTCCTGGTTAGCATTATTGATCTCCTTCAGGATGCGCTTGTATGTCTCGTCCAGTGATTTGGGTAATTCTTCGAGGATACGACGGAGATTGGTCGGGAAACAGTGCCGCAGAACCTCCAATTGACAAAACACCCATCGGAACCTGTTTCGAAACATAAGTTAACGATGATCATGATGAACAGAAGATGATGTGCTTACATTCCATCCGCCTTCTCCGTGAGATTCTCAATCACCGCGTCCTTGTCATCGTCTCGCCATCTCTTCATTCTTCGATCCGAGCGGACAACAAAAGTAACATAATCGTTAATGTCCTGCTTTTGTCCGCTCTCATTGTGGAGGGATACTTGTTGAGTCGCTAGAGGCTCAAGCGTAGTGCGAATGTCGTACTCTGGACGACTCGTGATACATAGACGTAGATTTGGATGGTGAAGATCGACAAGTTCTTTCACCAGCTCGAGGACCTTCTCACGTGACGATGGAATGCCCGAATCGTTGGGAGACTCATCGAGAGCATCGACGATCAGATAGATCGGCACTTGTCCCATCATCGTGAGCATATCCTTGAGGCACTGCACAAGCGAGTCGACAGTCGGTTGTTCCGATCCTCGTTTGTGTGCGGAGTACAAGGAGGAAAGAGCGTCGCAGGAGGTATCTGATTGATCAGAGAGTTGGACAAGGAGGGATGATAGTAAGGCGCGCGAATCCTGTTTTGCTGTGTCCTTGAAATCGAAGTAAAAATAGGCCAAGAAAGCCGAGCCTACACTGGACATGGATTTGATATCCCGGACGATCACGGAGCTTGTCGACCATATGAGTTCGAGTAGGACGCAACTCGGCGGGGGGCAGCGCACCTTAAAATACTCTTCCCGGAGCCAGCTATCGAGCGAAGAGTCGTCGTCAGTGGTGATTGAGACTCGCATTGTGACGGGATATGTACGTTTTCCGTGAATCCATAACAAGGAACCAAATGCTTTCCAATCTGTGAGGGTGTCCCCTTTCGTGCACCAGGTTGCGGTACCCTCGTGATGAGCACTGGATGCGGTATTATAATTTACAGACGGATCGGGAGGTGAGACCCATTTTCGAAGGTCCTTGCGTAACTCGTTCCCTGTAAGGGAGGTGAACTTTTCATGATCTGCGGCGATGAGATTAGAAGATGACGAACTGTTTAGGTCAATGACTTGATTGACGACTTGTTGAATTGCTACTCCGGTCTCCTTTACGCCTAAGCGAATGAAAGGCTGAGGATAGATTGGGGCCACCTAATGGAGGTATAACTGACCTTGAATGACCGAACCAACCTTGTGGTCGACCCCGTTTACCTTGCTGTCGACGGTTCGAATCTTGTTGTCGATGCCGTCTATTTTGACATCAACAACCTGCACCCTGTCGTCGACGGCTTCCACTTTTTCATCGACTTCCTTAACCTTGTCATCGACTTCCTTTACCTTGTCACCCACGTCCTTAACCTTGTCGCCTACGTGCTTGACCTTGTCATCAATGCTGCGAGCGATGACCAGGACTTCTGCTGCTGCCATCCGGGCCTCCTCTTGCGTCAACGCGTCCAGCCGTTGAAGCGCGTCCTCCACATCCTTCCTCCCAATCAGCTTCTTCAGATACGCTTCTGCACGACGATCAGTTTTGGCCCTTTTGGGGGATTTACCAACAGGTAAGGACATACTCGTTCGTCCCTGCCCGATCTCCTTCGTCACAATCCCAAGGATCGAGAGTACCTCAACCATGATCTTTACAACAATGTCCGTCATAGCTGCCGTTGGCCGGACCTCGATATATTGTTCAAGCCGCTTGAAAAAGTACTCCAAGCGGCCAAATAGGACTAGAAGAGCATCTTGGCTACTGCGGACATCCTTGATGGCCTAATGGATAGATGCGTCATTAGGGCACACGTCGGGTCAAGAAAGATGTGCTCACTTGGAGGAGGACACCGATCCCAGCAAAGATCACATTCGATGGTGGGAATATCTGTCATCATACATTAGAGCGTACCTCGAGCGGCTCAAGGTTTCGCAATTACCAGTCCAACACCGTTACCGAGGGTCACAGAGAATGCGTACAAGACATTGACAATGGGATCGAGCCACTTTGTCCACCTTTCGTTAGCAGCCTGAGATCGATCGAATGTACGGAATTGGGCTCGAAGCACGTTGATAATGGCACTCGGAGAGTCGCATGACTGCAGGTGGGTGGATAGTGGAAGGGAGGTAATGTCACGCTTTGTTTGCTGTTTGTACGATTTCAAAGCAGCGGTAAATATTGTCTCAAAGGTTGTGGAAGAGGTGGCGGTAAGAACTTGGGACATGGCGCTAGTTGAGGGATCCTGCGGTCCCGGTTGGATGCTTGATCGTCGCAAGCAAGGGCACTCAGTCTCGGAACGCGTAGTGTGCGACAGATAGCCGCCCTGATATTCCCAGGGCCTGTGCCATCATAATAGACGCTCACACGCGTGGGATGACGGGTTCGAGTGCGATAATCCAACCCCCCACGAGGAACCCGTCTTAGCACTCGGTACTATCTCTGTCCGTCTTGACGCACTTGTTTCGTGCTAGGCAAGGACAGGGAAGCAATTGTCCTCGTCGTACTAACACATGTGTCTGCGTGCTGCCCCCCATCGATGATCGATCTACTACGAGACTCACAGCTGTTATTGTGCGTGCTCTGTCAGAACCACGGTCAAGACGCGCTCTCCAGATGCATCGCCTACCTGTTTGTGCACAAGGAGCACACGTCCAGTTGCTTGCCGATGATGACCCGAACTGGGTCGAACACGCATTAGGAGAATGCACCCGAACAGCGGACCACCATGTTTGAGAATGTTTGAAGCTTAATATCTCTGACTAATTGTAGTAGGAGGTGTCTTCTAGCTTGGAAGTGAGTATACAGGGATCATCGTCGTCATCGCCAACCTGAACTATCCATAGTCTCCCACGTCTTGACGCCCATGGCCCACGGAGAACAGCCCCATCCGGGGGTGGACATCCCTCGTCGAGCGCCGGGTAGTCCACCATGCTCTAACCCACCAATGCCCCTGGCTGTGCCATGCCTGCTCTAGTCCCCGTGCCTCAGATTCCGGCTAGCTCGATATCCTGCGGCAAGCGGCGAGTAGGACATCGAGCGTGGGTCGCTTGCCCCACGAAGAGCGGTGCAGTGTGCGGTAGGAGCGCTGCGTGTAGCGCTGTCGGGTGCGCATTGACCTTTGTCATGACTGCGAACAGGTGTTGCGGTTACAATCTGGGGGCGGCGGCGATAACGACGGCGGTGACTCTGTGTTTCTCGCCTCCATTTCTGCTGCGCCGGTCAGGTTTTGATGTTCTGCGTTTTTGCGTCGGTGAGGTAGTACGCGCCTGCCTTTGATGCGATCTATGTGACGACTCAATCAACAAGCCGGAGATTTGAGAGAATTCACGCACGGCCCACGTCATCAGTTCACCCCCGTCAGCCGCCCGGAGTCATGGGCGCCTAGTGTTGCAAGCAGCCCGTCGAGAACCTCCACGTCGTTCGCTCAGGGGGGCGCAGTCGCCGGGGTTACCGTGGTCGACGATCGCCGTGCGTGTGCTTGCGCCGTTCGGCTTGCCAGTCCACGAGTGCGACCGCGAGGTGTGTGCCAGGATCAGTTCAAACTCTGTCCAGAACACTACCCCATATCCCGACCCTAGGCCTCAGTCGCAGCGGGTGAACAAGTGAAGAAGGACGTACCGTCATTGATCCTAATTTTGAGTAGATATAGGCACGTACATGGGCCTTCTTCGGGATCGGACCCATGATCCTGTATAGTGTGACCGATCCACTTGCGCGTAAGCCGTATCAGCCGCATAGGTGGTGGAAGGGCGGTGTAGTATCGGCGCAGTATCGGTGCATCGGCCGCAACTTGGGCGTCTCTATCCACCCTTCTGGTTTTGGGGAACGTCTGCAAGGTACGGAGGAATGGGGTAATCATTTGCTGAATAGGTCAGAGGTATACGCGGAGTCCTTGTTCTGCGTGCGATCCGCTGTGGTGCAAGTAAATGATCGGAGAGATGAACAAAGCAAAGACACGAACAAGAAGTTCACTCCTATATGCGTCTCTTTCTCTCCTCGCCACATACAGGGGGGTCTGAAAAAAAGTGTCGAGGACGGAATGCATGCGTGTTACGTGGCCCGGTGCGCGGGTAGGGGTAGCACCATCTTTGGGAAAAGGTGCGTGAGATTAACAGGACGCCGCCGCTTCCGAGCGGGGGTCAAATGGGACGAGGTCTGGGAGGTAGGTGGCGGTAGGTCTGGTGGAAGCGAGATGGGTATGGGTAGATTGGGGTTCTTCGTGGCTGAGGTGGGAAGAAGTGGTGGAGAAATGACGGGAGATGTCAAACCCGAGATCCCTCACAGTTAATATGAGAAAACAGGAAAAAGAGGGAGACCTGCTTGAAAACTCCGACGAAAATCGCAGGAGAGTCGCCTGCAAACTTGGTGCGATGAGGGTCGAGCGTCGTGTCCAACTTGAACTTTTGGCGGCATAAGCCGGGATCGAAAAGAGGGTTAGGGCAAAGGCGGGCACGTGCCATTCCCGGCCTCACAGGCCTCACTTTTCAACCACCCCCCAAGCCTGCCAAAGGACCGGTAATAAGGCCTCTCCGTGTTCAGCCTCATCGACAGGTGAGTCCCTCGTCCCAGGTCGAGATGATTGGTGCCTTCTGTATTGCGCTCATACAACAGCATCGACCCGCCTTCAACCGATCGTTGTCTCGCGCCGACGGCAATCTGGACCGACAATAAAGCACGAGTACTGTAACTTACTATACATGAAATGAAGGCACACGGACAATTAACGTAGCATGACAAGAATTCGGAAGGACTGCATGTATTCTACACACGATTTCGCCACATGAATAATAACGGGTTCCAGCTTGGTTCCGGCAGCGAATCGCCGCAGTAGGGGTCAACGTGCAGTAAAAAGCAGGGCAAACGTGACTCACATCCGCTGGCCAGTCAAAAATATATACCATACCCCGTCCTGTTCGTTCGTTCCGAAGCGTGCTGGGAGAACAATTGTACAATTTCATCTTGTCCTGGGCCATGGGCAACCTCGCATGGTGTCTTTCCGCTGAGGTCGCATACATGCGCACCCGCCCCGTGATCCAGTAATAACCGCACAACCTCTGGGTATCCTCCGGACCAACCGCGTGTCGCGTAGTGTAACGGGGTCGATCCCTCTGCATCTTTGGCATTGACTTCCGCATCGCGCCCAAGTATTAACCGAGCAAGCTCGACGTAACCGCATCGCGCTACGGAATGCAGCGGGGTGACTCCCTTGTTGTTGGAGATGTGCACACCTGCATTATGGGCCAGCAATAACCGCACAACGTCATGTTTTCCCGTCCTCGATGCGTGGAAAAACGGGGTGCATCCTTCGCTATCCCGTGCATTGACCTCCGCGTTGCGGCCGAGTAGTAACCGGGCAACCTCGAGGCGACCACAGGCTGCGGCCAGATGCAGTGGGGAACTTCCCCTATTATTGCGGACGTGCTCATCCGCATTGTGGTCCAGCAATAACCGCAAAACATACAATGCCTGCCTCGCCCTAGGACACCACCCCGCGCTGTGGCGGCGGGCCATCGTGGTGGTTATCCCCAAGCCAGGCAAGGCTGACTACCTAGCACCCAAAGCTTACAGACCAATCTCGCTCATCGAGTGCCTGAGCAAGCTTCTGGAGAAGGCAGTGGCGAAACGACTACTCTTCGACGCAGACAAACACCAGCTATTGCCAACAACGCAGTTTGGGACGAGGGCCTTCTCGTCCACACTAGATGCTGGCCTCACCTTGGTACATGACGTACAGGCTGCCTTCCGCACCAAACGGAAATGCGCGGCACTTCTGTTCGACATCAAAGGCTTCTTCGATCATGTGCACAGGGACCGCATGGTACACACTCTGCAGATCCTCGGCTTCCCCGAGTCGATCGCACAGTGGGTCCGCGTCTTCTTGACAGATCGCAAAGTGAGTCTGTCGTTCAATAACACCCTAGCAGCGGAACGGGACCAGGCGGTCGGAACCCCTCAAGGCTCCCCGCTATCGCCGATCCTCTCGGCCTTGTACACGTCATCCTTACTGAAACTGAAGCCACCCACGCCCAACACCACCCTAGCCATGTACGTAGACGACGGGATCATCCTCTCCCACGGTCGCACATGGGACCAAGTCACCAACGGCCTCCGCGACCGATACCGGCAGTGCGAGGCATGGCTACGACGATCAAACCTGGAGCTGGAGCCGGACAAAACGGAACTGATCTTCTTCATCCCCCCACGAAAACGTAAAGACCCCCCCCCTACATACATCCACCTACCTGACCCCCGATCAAACTCGTACTATACTGTCCAATCCTCACCTACCATACATTACCTTGGGTTCTTTATTAACCACCGCCTCGACTGGGAGCCGCACGTCACCACCATGTGCAACCGCGCGCGCGCCTCCCTAAAGGCGTTACAGCTACTCGGCAACTCCCAGCGCGGCATATCCACGGCAAGCTGGCGGCTACTGTTCAACGCAGTCTGCATGCCGGTCCTGACCTACGGGTGCCAACTCTGGGCCGGCTGCAAGAAGAAGGTCGGCCTGTTCAACAAGGTACAGTTGGTAATGAACGAGGGGGTCCGGGTCATATCTGGCTCATTCCGGACCGCACCCAGGGCCCCCCTACACGAGTTTCTCCGCATTTTGCCGGCAAGGCACTTCATTGAGAAACTGACCTCTACTTCCGCCCTTAGACTGTTCCGTGTTCCCCGGACGTCTCAGCTCCTATCCCGCCTGGGTGAAGACTGGGATGCGCTGGTTCAGAGCGGCCCACACTCCAGCAATGGAGGGGTGGTGAACAACAGAACACTGCTGGTACGGTCTGAAGTATCGGCACAGTGCCCTACTGCCTTAGAGGCTCTCGGCGCGCGCGTTGACCCACTGTTGACCGAGCGCGTCGACGTCGTGGCCATTGCCCCCTGGGAGGTTACCAACTGGGAGGCGCATGTGACCTACGAAGGGCTGGCGGACCCCAATGAGCGGAAAGCTTACGTCAACGGGCTCTACGCCCTGCGACAAGAGCAAAGTACGTTGATCATCCGCGTGGCGGGAACGGTGTCAAACCGCAATCGCCCAGATACTTTGATGGTGGGAGGCGCAGCCGCTTCACTGTGGCAGGGAGAGGCGGAGCCACGCGTTCGGGCGTGGACGCTCGGTACAGGGGTCGAGACCACAGACGTCCACCTCTACGGCATCTCCAAGGCCGCCGAGCTTATATCAGCTGAGTACGCACGTGCGCCCCCTTCCCACATTTACATTCTCTCTTCGGACAACGGGGCACTCGGCTCCATACGTAATACCCGATCACTTACACACCAGTCGGAGGTGCTGCGTTTCCACGCCGCCCTCTCATCTTTCTACAGCGTCCACAGGGATACGAGCATCCACCTCGTATGGTCAAAGGAACACAGGAAGAGAGCATCGGACACCCAAGCCAGGTTGGCGGCCCTCTCGGCCTGCACGA